>JXSR01S028413.1:51963-61970 GCA_000969725.1 Ophiothrix spiculata | reverse complement strand
GAGTAAAACATATTACAATTATTTTACCTATTGAAATGGCCTCTCCTGTGGTGGTAAATTTGCAGAAGCTCTCAGGCTGGTGGGTTGGGCTTTGCCCCTCAACCCCCACCGGACATTGATCCTGGACCCCTCTAGAGTTTTTGAGGGGGCCCCTGAACCAGGCTGCCATGCCCCTAAGGTGGACCCGTGCCATGCATACTTCACATGCACAAGATTTGATGTTGTAACTTTCTTAGCATTTTGTTAAAAATTTTACTAGCTCATGAAGACCTTAAAATTCATAATCTTCGGGGGGCGGGGGGGGGGGGTGGTTGGGACTCGCCCGCACCCCCGATTTGGGTCGAGTCTGGGAGGTGAGTAGGGTTTTTGACTTTCTAATGTTGGCAAGCCTGTACTATCCTTCAAAAGCCTTGCACCAGTACTTCTAAAATATGTGTATATCACTGCTACATAAAATTTTACCAGTTTTTACCATCACGCCTTCGTTTGATAGTACGCATACGCAGTTAATCCAGAGTGCAGTTTTAGTACACGTATGTTTAACATCACGTATGCGTAAGGTTTCTGCGTATGGCTCAGCCTCGCCAATTTATTGACGCAGAAACAAAAATGATACAAGGTACAAACATTTTAGTGATAAACAATAAAAACTATGTTTTTTTTAAGAATAATGATATTGAAATTTATGTGGGAGTGGTATAAAACAAGTATTAATTGTTAACTCCGTATGATGGGAAAATATTCCATCCATCATTGAAAATTTGATTATTCCATTTCTCTCGTCTGGCGGCTTGTTAAATGGTATAATCAACCTTTTAATTCGGAATGGTAAATTTCACACATCATGTTTACACTAATACTCAGTTAATATTTGTATCATAAAACATATTGCATAACTCAAACCAGCCTAGGAATAGGTGTGAGCAACATTTAATGACAAAAGGGCAAGGGTCAAAATAGATTGAATGTGTCTTATCGTTTAAACCATTTAGTAATTTACTCATCACATGACTGTCATGTTGGAGGAAGCACAGTCATTGAATAGTTCGTAATTCTAATGTAATATTAAATTGTGGTTGTTAGGGTTAAATGATATTTACTTAATCCATTTATTTAGATATATAATTGTGAATTATGTGTCTTCACATACATTTAAAATATCCTAACCCTAACCCCACTGAATCTCACAATATCCCATTTCACAAAGTTAATAAATTTGCCTGAGTTAGCTATGATCACAAAATCGCTGCCATGGCAGCGGCTGCTTAGTGGCTTGACATAGTGATAATTGGGCCGGGAAACGGGAGGTTGTGGGTTCGAATCCAGGTGAAAATCAGGCATTTTTGACTTGCAGATTTCTGAGGAGATGGCGTTCAGAAGTGGTAAAAAATGTTACGGTTAATGTTTAGTGTTGGATATAGTTGATGTATGAATCATTGATGTAAAGGTTTCAAAATATTTGTGTTTCTTATAGATTGAGAATTTGTCTGTATGAAATAAAAAGCACAATTTTAACAAAAGTTTTTAATTTTTTGCACAATATAAAAAAGAATATTTTACCTTCATGTTCACAAAAATATCAAATGCACAGTTGTGTTTCACTGCAATCATTTACTATATATTTGATATAACTCATCCCTCCCCCCTCACACCATTTTGACAGGGGTGTGATTCTTCAGGATTTTTTGTGTAGATTTCAGGATTTTTTGTGTTCAAAATTGCCGCAATTTTATTTGTTTTCAGCCCAATGTAGGTCATTCTAGACCAATTTTACGCTGTTTTTTTAGGATTTAACACTGTCCCAGCAGCGGGGAATTTTTCCAAAAGGCCAATCACACCCCTGTAAATTTGAGTGATTCCCTGTACCAACAATAGTTCAGTTATTTTATACCACAATTTGCCTTCATGATATTATTATTTTACCAATTGCATACGCATCCTTATTTACTTTCAGTTTTCACTGTATGGTATTTACTTTTGTATCACACTTATATATTGCATGAGTCATACAAACATTTTAAACCGTTATTTTTTTGGTCTCTTCTTCTATTGTTGCTTTGATTCATTGCACTAAAAATGTGTAATTCTATATATGATTAGATTGAAATTTCCAGTCAAAGCTGAAATAATATGAAACCCTGGGCGATAGATAATTTATACAATTATGATATTAAAATTCCATTAAACTTGAGTACACTTTGGACAAAAAGTGGTATATGCTTTTCTCCCATGAAGTGCTTTGGGCACTTACAAACATCATAATTACGTGATGGCTCACCCCGAAAGGGGGGACTTTGAAGATGATATCAATTTTGAGTTTATCATTTCATCTGATACAACATTTTCTAAGCTTTAAAATGACACCTTACTTGTTGAAATTGATCAAGGTGATCAAATTTTACAACAAAAAATTTGATGGAAATTCTCATTATTTTCCTTATTTTTTGCTGCCTATTTTCATCAGTTTCTCGAAAAGTGTTTTGTCGCAAAGTCCCCCTTTTCGGGGTGAGTCATCACATATGTGATGGCTCACCCCGAAAGGGGGGACTTTGCAGATGATATCAATTTTGAGTTTATCATTTTATCTGATACAACATTTTCTAAGCTTTAAAATGACACCTTACTTGTTGAAATTGATCAAGGCGATCAAATTTTACAACAGAAAATATGCTGGAAATTCTTTTTATTTTCTTTATTTTTTGCTGCCTATTTTCATCTGTATCTTGAAAAGTGTTCTGTCGCAAAGTCCCCCTTTTCGGGGTGAGTCATCACATATTTGGTAGGTGCCTATATTTCTTTTCACATTTAAAAATTAATAGAGAGTAGTTTTGTTTCTTGATATATATAATAATTGTAACTGTTACATTAAAAAAAAAAAAAAAAACCCACACACAATAAAAACCCATCAAGTAGGCTTTCTATGATTGAAGTTCTTATATCCCACCTTGCTGAAAATGATGATCTAATAATACGTATACAATTTGATTACAAATTAGGTAAATGATTCTCCATTTGTATTAATTAATGAAATCAAAATTTGAGAGCATTGTTTCTAATGGAATTTATACTAATTGTATGGCGCTATACCTTCTTGCAGTTTATGTCAAAATATCTTAGGCCAAGTAAAAAATAAAACATGTTTCTCGTCCGGGTTTTTGAATAAAAAGAAGGAAGAGGTACTTTTTATTTTTTATTTCAATGGCAATGCAAAATCACCCATTAACGGCCCACTTTCACCCAATGTGTCGATACCAGATGTGTTATTGGAAGAGGAGGAGGAGGCCCTTTTTATTTTTGAGTTTTGGACATACTGGAGGGTTGATGAAAACAAAGAATGCTTTAAAATGCTTACTGAACTGAAGCAAATCTATTGCACAGACTCAAACTTTTCAAACACTTTTTACAAATAAGTTATGCGTGAAATACAAAAAATAAAAATTGTTTTTCAAAATCCTTAAAAAACGATGCGGGAGGGGATGAGAAACATGTTTATTTTTTTACTCGGCCTTATATGTCTCTGATTTTCTGGTTCTGTTTTCCAGGAAGCTGCTTTGCAAGGAAACGTCGTTGCCATCTGCCTGGAACAGCTCACCGACAACCACCCGTTATTACGCCAGTGGCTAGCAATATGTCTCGCTAGGGTGTGGACCAATTTTGACGCGGCGAGGTGGTGTGGTGTACGTGATAGTGCCCATGAGAAATTGTATACACTACTTAATGACAAGTTACCCGAGGTAAATATTTGATCATTTAAGGATGTGCACTACTATAGCCGTCCATTACTCCACCAGTGACTAGCTATATGTCTCGCTAGGGTGTGGACCAATTTTGACGCGGCGAGGTGGTGCGGTGTACGTGATAGTGCCCGTGAGAAATTGTATACACTACTTAATGACAAGCTACCCGAGGTAAATATTTGATCATTTAAGGATGTGCACTACTATAGCCGTCCATTACTCCACCAGTGGCTAGCTATATGCCTCGCTAGGGTGTGGACCAATTTTGACGCAGCGAGGTGTTGCGGTGTACGTGATAGTGCCCATGAGAAACTGTATACACTACTTAATGACAAGTTACCCGAGGTAAATATTAGATCAGTAAATGGTATACATCAATGTGTAATGATGTTAATACGCCAGTAGTTAGGTATATACACCAGTGGCTAGCTATATGTCTCGCTAGGGTGTGGACCAATTTTAACACGGCGAGATGGTGTAGTGTGCGTGATAGTGCCTATGAGAAATTGTATACACTACTTAATGATAATCTACCCGAAGTAAATGTTGGATCAGTGTATACACTACTATATAACCATTATCATGCCAGTGGCTAGCATATTAACTCTGTGTATTTTTGCCTTTTTAGCGCCTTAGTACAATTTGTTTGGTTTAGGCGCTTTATAAATGTGTCTGATTGATTGATTGATTGATTGATTGATATATCTTGCAAGGGTGTGGTGCTTACCTGCAAGGTCTGTTTGCCTTTTTGTAAGGCAGGTATTTTTCTTGTCTAAAGCTGCGAAAAATTTAACAGTCACAACAGACACTCGAAAACCAGATTTAGTTACAAGTATCAATTTTAATCAGCCACAAGACTTGCTTTTGTTTTTCTTTCAGGTGCGTGCTTCAGCAGTGATAGCGCTTGGTACATTCATCGGTAGCGGTTCAGAAAGGACTGATCATGCAACCAATATAGATCACAATGTCGGCATGACACTTATTAACGTAGCTCAGGACGGTAGCCCTATAGTTAGAAAGGTAGGACACATAGACTGTCATTGTAGTATGTCAGCAATTTATTGGTGTGAAGTGGAGGGGGTGGGGTATATTTTCTGGAGATCGAAGATAAGAGAAAATAATACTTCGCCTATGCCCTCCAGATTACTTTCAGGTTGTATTTAAGTATTTAATACAGTGATAAATTTTGCAACTTGGGTAGCTTGTTATAAACAATATTATACAAATAATATATGTTTAGAGGTAAAGAAGTGCAGTCTATTTTCCCAAAGGTATTTGGTATGGGTCTATTACCCAAATGAGGTATACTACGGTAATCCATGCAGTATTCGTTTTATTATATCTTTGAAATATTTATTGAGCTAATGATACCAATTTACTAGACAATTGACAACATAAACTGATTGAAAGTGAAGACTAACGTAGCCTAGCTCGGCTTAGCTATGCAAATGCATTTTATCATACTTGGCACTGTTTTCGACACGAGTGTCTGAAGTAATTTCCTTATTTCATAAAGCAACATAATATTACTATTATTGCTTCAAATAATTCTAGGACACAAAAATTTACAGCCTAGCGTAACACTATTGCGTGTACATTTTACTTAAGTTCACAACACTTTTTAGTGTCAACACTGGATTGCTGATTGGAAATAGTGTTGTGTTCTTCCCACTGTCCCATTCTTGTTACAACTTGTGGATACACGATGGCTGCATTCAAAATTCATGTTCATGTGTGAAGTAAATTTGAAACAATAATAGCAAGTTGCATTGTTGTGTTTGGTTGCATGAGAACAAACAGAGGATAACAAATTTATCACTCAATACACACGTATGTTGATGGTAAAAACTTGAAAATGCCAGGAAAACTGCTTTGAAAATGGTTATTTTTATATTTTTATGATACTGTAAAACACTTTAATTTCGCGGGGAGTTTATTTCGCGAATTCGCAATAAGTGACATTTTCACGAGTATTAAATTTCGCGAATTTGAAATTTTGCAATGATTAGTATGTCTTCCGAATTCGGAAGGCCAAATATTATCCTCTAGTCTTCTGTTTTCCTGTCAAAATATTACTAAAATACCTTGAAAGTCTGCATGAAAAAAGGCTCCACACATGATGTTAAAAACTATTGTAAAAGTAAGCAGTCATATTGCAGAAATAAATCAAAAATTTTACGACCATACCAACCCAATAAACACTACATTGACCACCGACCGCAAGAGGTTTGTTTATATCAACTTGGATCATTCCATTTACAACATCAAAATAGGGGTGAGGTTTAGTAGATCGTATCACAGAGGGGCTATTTACAAATACACAAATACAAAGCTGACAAGCCATTTCATAATAAAAAAAACATGAACTTGGACAATATTTTCGTGAGGATTTAATTTCGCGAATTATTTGCCCTCGCGAAAAATCGCGAAATTAAATACCTCGCGAAATTAACATGTTTTACAGTAATGCAATCAATTTTAGATTTGTAGTTTCCCTGGCTTGATTAACAGCTATGCGTGTCGTTTCTATCGGCATGGCGGCATCAGCATGGTGGCATCGGCAGTTACTCATGCACGCATAACAACAGCGTACACTTTGTAATACAACTATGTTCCAAAAGCAATATAAGTTGGACTGGTAAAAGAGCTGTATGATACGACCTTTTCGTATCACATAGAGGATTTCGTAACACATGGAATTTGACATTTTATGCAATACAGAAATATCCTTTTCAGCTATTAACCGATGAAAATGTTCTATTTTTATTTACTGAGTGATAAAATAATATATCCAGGGATGTAACTTTTCAGGAAATTCTCTGAATTCAGGAAATTTTCTCAAAATATTTGTATTTTCAGGAAATTAAACCAAGTACAAAAGAATAGGAAACTGCTCTGTTTGAATGGCATTTTTACGCATTTCAGGAAATTTGATTGTTCATGTGTTACATCTCTGTATATGCCTTCTCCACATTTATCAGGATTTTATATAATCAAGCCTGTCTGTGAGACTGCAAGGGGACAATCATTGTAGATGTTTTTGTATGTATTGGAATCCTCTTTTGAACTCCAGTCCCATTTATCATGATTGCATGACATGGACTTTGATTAGGGGATGATGATGTAAGGATTGGTGGGAGAAAATGCCAACTTGTTAGAGGCAATTTTTAGTGAGAGTGAAGTCGCTTTTTGGTCATGATGCAACAATTAACCGATGAATTGGCACCATCAGCTTATAATATTGAAATGATATATTAATATGATGGGTGCTTTGGCAAAATGAAAGAAAAGTCACAAATTTCAAAATTGAGTTTATGACATATTCTTATTCCCTATAATCTCAGCTTTTGGATGATATATAATATGTTACACTCTCTTTCTACATTCTTCATTTACAGATCAAAATCACAAGCAATCCACTGAATATATTGCTATATAAATTAGCTGCAAATCGATTTCAAAGATGCTGATTACTACAGTGTATAAAAGCGCAATGCAATAAATTAACCGTGAATAACTGCACTTCTCAGCAAGTAGACATTCAAAACTTTAGGTATAGGTAAACACTTATGCATGAAGGCATTTTATGTCAAAAAAAACCACAAAAATTTGTCTTTTTCACCCTATTTTTACTTTAGATGCCATTTATTAAAAATGTAGATTTGCGACTTTCTTCTATTTTGCCAGAGCAACCCACATGTATATAATACAACATCTCTGTTACTTCTCATTCTATCGATCAGGAACTAGTCTCGGCTCTGTACCAATTAATTCGTCAGTTTGAAGGCCAATTTGCGTCCATCGCCCGCCAGATCTTGGAGGACGACATCCGCGGCGATGCGAATCAAGCGCCTGCCGTAGCAGGCTCGACGGGTGGGTTCACAGTGGTTGTGCACGATGTCAAACATAATACCGGTATAGTCATTGCATCTTGTGTCTTGTTGCTGCTTTCCTACCTTCCTATAACTCACTGCTTTTGTGCAATTTTGGCCCAATAATGTGGTCCAAGGTTATATCCAGGACCCGGGGGGGGGGGGGGGACGTAGATATAATGCTGCAGGCATAGCTTGATTAAGAAAAAGGTGAATTAGGGTTGTTTTTGAGAACAGAAGGGTGTATCAGGTGATACCGTTTAGGGTATCAAAAGCAGCCATTTTAGCTCATTTTCAAGAAATAGGGTACTTTTTTTAAACCCTAGTGTTAAAATGATAATGGTAAACTCTCAATTTAGGTTGTGAAAGGGTATATTTTGGCTTCAGAAACAATCACATTTTAGGGGGTCTTTTGAAAAGCTGTGGTCACGCTATGCCTGCAACATTATACTTGGGTGCCCCCCCACCCCCGAGCATATATTTGACTTTAAAAAATCCAATTGAAGGAACACTGTGTTCCAGGAGCATGTTTGACAAAAGTGCTCCAGGAGCATGTTTCTAAGTCAAACATGCTCCTGGAGCACATTTTTCAACTGCTCCTGGATCATATTTAGTCAAACAATGCTCCTGGGACATACACTTCAACTGAAAATTAAGGCTCCCATGTGGAGCTGGACCATATGATTGGGTCAAAATCACACGGAAGCTGATTCACCTCCTCTTTGTTTCATTTGTGAAGCGATCTGGGAAAATCCACCTTATGTAACAGCCTACTTGTGACTGATTTTGATTTGCCTGCACAATGTATGTGACCTGATGGAGATGGCTGTGAAATGAGGAACTTGTAGCTTGTACCATGTGATGGAAAAATGGTCATATGGTGAAACCTACATGTTATCTATTTTAAAGGGGCATTGGACAAAATTTCGAAATTTTATTTGTGGATGATTTGCAATTTATATGAAAGTAAATACAAGTCGAATTATCAGATATCAGGAAAATATTGATCAAGACCTTCAGAAAAGTTGAATATTTGATTTTTTTGTTGTTGTTGTTGATCTTGGGTATGAGGCTATTCTCTAAACGTATTTATTAATGCTACATATCAAGAAAGAGCCAAAGATTTGTTAGTAGAGCATTCCTTTCACATTATAGATTAAAGATTAATCAAAAAAAAAAAAATTGGAGTCTGTATTAGATCTCCTGAAAAGGCCAATTTCAAAAATTCAACTATAGGGAGCAGTATTTATCGTTGTTGACAACAATAATTAAAAATAAAAGAATATCTAAATATTTTGATATGTAGGCTTTGAATTTGACAATGAAACATTGCATGCTGTCAGTATTTCAACTAATAATTCAAATGATGCAAAAATCTCAAATTCCATCTGGAAAAGTTTGGGGATGATGTCGAACTTGTCCAATGCCCCTTTAATGTCTCCACCCAGTCACATAACAATGTGTGATCAATCAAGTTAGTAACATGTTGGCTAAAGCATATATGGCAGGTTTCCCACATCAGATCACATTTTTCTTTCAAGAAAATAAAATGGTCCAGCATCCAACACATTGACCGACGTTAAGATTTTTAGGCTTTTGTCAGAATTTAGACAGTTCCGCACTTGGGAGACATAGCATATATGTAATAGCATTTTGGTGTTCTTCTTTAGTAATTTTGAAATGGCGATCATATATTTCTGCATGTGAGTTTTTACTGGCAAATAAAATGATGTGATATGATATGATATCATTTTTTTTTAATTCAACAGTATACGGTCATTGAAAAAGTCTGAATAAGCCATAAATTGAAATAACTGAAAATCATTTCAGAAAGGGCTGATTGACTCTCAGGATAACTTGATGCATTAAGCCCATGATATACTTACGAGACGCAGCTAGCGTGCGGTTTGATTTTAGACGCTACGAAGACGCTAACCAGCCGCTAGCCGGTTTAAATATTTTAAACTTTAGCGTCTTCGTTAGCGTCTAGCTAGACGTTACCTCCGTCTTGTTAGTATATCATGATCTTCAGAACAACTTAAGAGTCAGAATGATGTTAATCCATTAAAGGATCTGAACCAGATCTAAAATTGATCCAAATTTTTAGTTTGCAATTGGTAAAATTGGGACAGGATGCTGGATCATGAACATATCAAAACAAATTTAAACTCCATAGTTTAGAAGACTTTTAAATCATAATTGAAAACTCTTTTTTGTAGCAACTCAAAATGATCTTCAATTATTATTCAAGAGTCTTCTAATTGATGAATGTCAATGTTTGTTTTATTATTTTTGAATAGCTGCAAATCCAGAAATATTCATGGATTGAAAAGAATCACTATATGTTCAAACTCTTCTTGTCATTTTAATGTCATTCATTTAACCACTATTAGAATTT
>JXSR01S028413.1:38818-51913 GCA_000969725.1 Ophiothrix spiculata | reverse complement strand
ACCACTATTAGAATTTAAATATAACATTTTATTTAGCTTGGATTTTAATCAACTTTGAAATATTTCTGGATTCTCAGTACTATTTGTACATATAATTTTATGTTTCAAATAACCGATTAATGTTCTTTCAGAGTAGATAGTTTCTCTGGTGTCCTGTAATTCTTATATTGCTCAAAACCTTTTTTTTGTTGTTGCTTAGTTTCACTTATTCCGGTTCTTAAAACATTTAAAAGAACATGCTTCAATGAGGTAAGTTCAATTCAGAATTGTTGAAGGGTCCAGGCCTGGGGTGGAGTTTTGCAGAGTGTAATAGGAGTTGGACCAAGTATACTTTTTTAGGTTCCATCCAAATTTTGGGGTTAGGGTTATGTTTAAGGTTAGGTTAAGTGTTAGGGTATGATTAGGGTTATAGCCGGGTCATGCGTGGAGTTAGGGTTGGGTCATGGTTTAGTGAGTTAGGTTCGGGTCATGGTTAGGGTCAAGTTTTTTTACTGGGTTGTTAAATTGAGTTCTCCTAGATAAGAGTTTTTGAGAGTCTTTGTTTCACTTATATTCAGTTTACATGGAATACTCTACAGTTTACAAGAAACTAAGTTGCTTCTTGTCACTGTTCTTTAAGAGAGGCGAATTCTCGACTTTGTGCCAGAGTTCTAGCTCTGGTGGTCCAGTGGACTATGTGTTACCATATCATGAAATGTCTAGGTTCAAATCCTGTTTCAAGGACTTAGCTTTATGTCATCATTAGGTGTTTGAGTTCAAATCTAGTGAGAGGTCATAGAGCAAGACATTTTATTGATTTTTGTCAAACCAGGATTCTTCAATGTTGAAAAGGTAACAAAACTTTTGGTGAAAGTGGTTTTTCAATTTGTTCACATCTATATAACAATAATGGAGTTGGGCCAATCGAAATGGATACTCGGACCTAGGCACAGAGGTCACCTGTGAATTATATACCTCTATTGAAAAAATGTAAAAAAAACCCCCACATTTTAATATGTCAAATAAATAACAGGATAAAGAGAAACTATTTATTTTGAAAAAATTGGTAACTATCACATAACGATTGATTGTAACCGACCATTCACATGTCATTTCATCGCTGCACAAAATAAGTATGCTATTTTGTGTTCACAACCTTTTGAAGCACTTATGCATTATAATCACTTCACAGTTCATTGCACTTAGGACTATATTTTTATTTGTATGAGATAGTAGTAGGTAAAAAAACATTCGATTGGTTGAAAATGATGGATATTTAGACCTTCATAGATCTACAGAATGTCCCAAGCATAACAGTATTTATGATTGTGACCTACTAATTTTTATTGACCCAAAGCCTTCCCTATATAGCATGTATTTGCAATCAATGTATTAATATTGATATTTCACGCATATATAATCATAATTTAACTCTAATTGTAATCTAAAGCATAATCCTAATTTGAACCTTAATCCTCAACCCGACGTGACCTATGACAAGTATGCAACTGTGACCCTAGTACCTTAACCTTCATCCCTGCTCAGATCTATTTTCATAAAAATGTTAAAGAATTGTTTTGGTGGTAAGTCTTCTGAAAAATGTGACAAATTGTGAAAATGTTGATGAATATGTAACCTGTCATATCATAAGGCATAGTAAATTTCCTGATATGGGCAATTGAAGCTGAGCATAGTCAAAAGCCATGTCCAAGGTTGATTTCTAATTTCAACAGAAACGTTGCAGTGTATTCTATCATAATTAATCAGGTTCCACCATCCAAAATATTTAAGAAAAATGAGTTAAAACACAAGATAAAAATCCTCTCACCATTAAAGTTTTACCCAATACAAAAACTTTAAAACTCGATTTTCTGAGAACTTAAGTTTTCGGAATCAGCCCGATACCTTTAACCAATTTGGATGTAACTTTGTAATCGAACATCCAATAACCAAAAGCAAGGTGTCATTTTAAAGCTTAAAATCTCAGCTTTCAGTTTTTTCAATTAATTTTGATTTTGGGACCCTTAAGATATCATTCGATATGGCGGGTCACATATTATCAGTATTTAGTAGAAAAGTAATTGTCTACCTATATATCTATATATGTTTGCTGGTCCATAAGAGTATGATTTGTTATATTTTTGTGCAGTATATAAAACATATTAAGAAATTGATGTCTATATTTAAGTAATCTTACACATAAAATGCAAGCATAAATGAACTATATATCCATCTTATTAACTACTGCCAACAGTAACGTTGGTTTCAGAGGCCATTTTTTGAGATGTTTTTAAAGTTACACTGATATCACTGGTTTGAAGTGGTCAAACAAGCATTGGATTAAATTTGATGATAAATGGTGAGAACAATCAAATTCCGTTCGCACACCACATCTCGGCATGTGAGTGCAAGAATGTCGTATCTGCAATAGCTGTCATTTGTCATAAATTTGGAATGCACACTGTCAAATCTCCAATCTTGGGTCAGTGGTTCTTGAAATGGTTCTTCAACCATCACCTGAAGAACCATTTCAAGAACCACTCACATAAGACAGGGAATTTTTGAGGAATTTTTCACATTCTTGTGACATAGTATAAAATAAAAAATAACTTAGGGCAGCCATTGCAGATACGACTTCCCTGCACTCACATGACGATCTCCAAGCGATGTATAACACCACGTGAGAGTAATAGTCTGCTTATATCCCCATCCTTATTCAATGACATCTCAAGGAACTTCATTTACAACATGAAATGGTTTTGAATTGCAACTTTGAAAATAGTAAAATCTCTATCCACTGTCATGGAGGCATTTGCAAATTATGGGTTTTTTGTTTGTTAAGGGTATACATTGTTCTAGAGCTAGTAGCCCTGAGGGGGTCTTTGGTATATTAGACCAAATGGGAGATCCATGGTCTTGGAAGACGCACAATAAAAAATATATAGCGCCCGCTTACGGCCGGTCAAGGTTCGGCTTGTCTCGAGTGGACCCGAATACCTCCAATTTGAGCTCCATGGCTGACGACGCTATTACATGGACCGGTATACAAAGCCTGGTATCTCCCCTGTAAATCTATGGCTAGTATAGAGCTTATTACTAGTGATTATATTGCTTCATATCATGCGTTATTTATTTGGGTTAGTCACCGTATATGTGTGTGTCCCGTTATATCTAAAGGTACCTTAAGTTTGTCGTAGTAAATTATGAGATATGGGCCATAGAAGCTGAGCATAGTCAAAAATCATGTCTAAGGTTGAATTTCTAATTTCATCAGAAACGTTACTTTTGAAGTTAATTCTATTATATTAACTAGGTTCTAACATCCAAAACATAAGAATACTGTGTTAAAAACCAAGATAAAAATCCTCTCTCCATTAAAGTTTTACTTAGTACAAAAACTTTAAACTTGATTTTCTCAGAACTATAGTTTTCCAAATCAGCCCGATGCCTTTTACCAATTTGAATATAACTTTGCAACTGAACATCCAATAACCAAAAGCAAGGTGTCATTTTAAAGCTTAAGATGTCAGCTTTCAGATGAAATCAAAAAATCAGGTTTTGATTTCAGGACCCTAAAGGTACTTTTCGATATGACATGTCACATATTATGTACAAAGACCGCTGATTCTTTGGTTGTAATTCCATATGCTTTATCTTTCATGTGGGATTGCCACACATTTTTGACAACTTTTTGCGGAAATATTTATTATGAGGTTATGGCTTGATAAATGGTAGTTGTTACAGTATAATGTTATAATATTTTTATAGTTTCAACTTCAACATTTTGCAATTTGAAAAAGCACAGTATCTGCTTTTATTTTACTACTAAAGATTTATAAGAGATTGTGCAAAGATGTAAAGAAAATCATGAAAACATTTGCTAGAAGTTATTTTCTGAAAAGTCAAAATGCTTAAACAGTATCATTTCCATTATAAATACTGGTTCATATGGGTTCTTTACTATTTATCAAACCAATCAGCAGAAAAATTACACTGCGTAAAAGACTAACCCATGTGAATAATGTGTAGTTGTGACCTGCTATTTTGTGTTTGTTTGTTTTGATTTCATGTAGTCTCCAGCCAAGACTTGTCCCGTAGGAGGCATTCTTTGCAGGCACCTTCTTCACCTGCCACTGTGCGGCTCAAGGGTGCACCGCTCTTGCACAAGTCGCCAACTGTGGGAGGAAATCTTCTGCACCATCAGAATGGTATTACATGTACATCAATATCAGGCTTGGGCAATTTGATACTTTGTTTTTTTACTTCCAAAAGTAGGGGCAGTTAGAAAGTATGTGTTGATACAGTTTGTGTTGCTTTTAAGCAAATTTGTGCACTGCCAGTTAGCTAAGCCTAACAAGCTTATGTTGCCACAAGTAATGTTATTTCATTTGCCAATTGTATGTGAAAGCTTATAAAACATTGCAAATTCATGCCGATTTATCACACAACAATTTTTAAATGTGTCATTGTTAATTGTAATATCAACACAGTGAAATGTTGGGTAATTTTAGCAATGTTATCAATTTTGCAAGAAGTTTAATCCTGATCTTTCAAAATCAATCCTTAGATTCCTTTGCAATGAGAGAGGTAGATTTTGATGGCCTACCAATTTGAAATATTAATTATAGATAGGAGAAGCTAATAATGTTACACTCTCCCAGTGTTCATTTACTTAAACAAATGTTTGTTTGCTATTAATGCTTTTTTGACTGAAATTGTGCCAAACAAGTCCTCTAAATAACTAACCAAATATTGCCCAAGCCTGAATATTTCTTGATTCTATTTCTTACTCTATAAATTATCCTTTTTTTTATCCCTTTTTCCATATTTACCTGAAAAAATGTAAACCATAGTATCCCTCTAGTATATGTTTTTGAGTGATTAGTTAGATACAAAACCATGGTTTTTTCACCATGCTCCATTATTTGTTAAATTTTGCCTTCAGTTGTGCGATTTAATATCACTTTAGTTTTGTTTATGCTCTAATTTCTTTGTTTGATGTTTGATTTCTTTAAATGCACACTTCCATCAATTGTTCTTTTTTTTTTTCCAAGCACTTTCGGAAATTTCCTTCACACCACTTTTTTCTTTTATGTTTTAGATTTTGATTTACATCTACAAAGAATTCATTTCAGTAATTAATTCATAAACCTGTGTAAATATTGGGACACCCTGTTAGTCCAAAAACCCTGCTAGTCCAAACACCAACCCTAACCCTAATCCTAACCTTTAACCCTTAACACTAATCCCTAAACCTTAAACTCCAATTTTAACCCTAACTTATTGGACTTACAGGGCTTTGGACAAGTAGGGTGCCAGACTAATGGGTACACCCCTTCACATTTTACTTTCTATTAAACCCGACATATTTTCGAACCACAAGCTCTTGAAAAATTGGAGTGTTTAACATTAAGCTCATGAAAAATTGGAGTGTTTAAAATTAAGCTCTTGAAAAATTGGTGTTTAACATTAAGCTGTTGGGAATCTGAAAATGATGTACGGTACTAACATATACAAATGAAATGGATAATATGTGGTTCCAATTCAGTTTTTCAAAGTTGTATAATTAGGCCCCCAAAAAAATTTGTTTGCCCTCCAGTGGAAAAATTAACATTTTGGGTCGGTTGGTCGGTTGATCTTTTTTTTTTTTTTTAACTCTTCACATTTATTTTAAAGAATGATGTCATTCCATGGATTTTATCGTGAATACCAAGCAATGCAGGTCTTAATCAAAGACTGTGGGACATTATTTAGAGGAAATATGCATTTTATACAACTAAATGTGACTTTATACTGCTTAATTTTATGTTTTCCGTCGAAAATATTGTGTTTATGTTTTACATGTTTGATGGGAAAAAAACCACTAAAATACCCGACCCAAATTTTTGGCATTTTAGGGTCGGTTGCGGAGGGCAAACAAACATAATATTTTTTAGGCCATACTGTAATTTTTGTTTAGCATGATTTTTTGTGTTCTGGCTGTCGTGAAGTTAATGTGCATGCTGGATCTTAATAGCATGAGGAATATAAAGCCAATAAAATGCACCAGGATTACACACATATATGTGCAATGTGTCCATTAATGAATTGTTATCAAATATGTCATGTCATTCATATGCAGTGTTGGCTTTGTATTGTTTGTCAATCATATAAGATATGAAATCACAACAAATAACAAAGTATTTTATCACATAATGCTGAAGTTTTTTATCTTTGTTTACTTTATGCATTATGAAAGTATCCACAGAATGTGAAATTGCATGTTCAGTTATGTTAATCAAATTTTCTAACCATAATTTTCAAATTGTTCAATTTAGTAGTATATAGAACAAAACTTGATAAAAATTGATAAAAATTAATACTAATTCTTTCCTTTGACCTTTTAGGACCCTCACTGTCCAAGTCACCTAGTGGTAGCAGTACTAGTTCATCCGGTGGAAGTTTTGGCTCTCAAGGTAGTGGCGACGGGTTTGCGGGTGGTCCCGTCTTGTTTGACAAAGTCAGGAGAGCGCCATCCAACCCGTCGCTGTCGGCTATCTTTAGTACGTCCTATAGTAATGTTTATGTGCAAATCTGGAAGGTGATGTTGCAGTTAGCATCGGATCCGTATCCTGAAGTGAAGAACCTTGCACAGTCGTTAGTCAATGCCATCAACCTAAAGGTGAGTAAACAGGAGGGGGGGAGGGGGTAGATGGGTTCAGGCATTTTGGTATATAATATGTGGGTTGCTCTGGCAAAATGAGCGGAAAGTCCCGAATGAAGATTTTGAATATATGGCTTCTAAAGTAAATATATGGTGAAAAGGTAGAATTTCATTTTTTGACATAATACGCATCCATGCAAAAGTGTTTACTTATAGTTTACTTATACCTTGAGTTTTGGAGGTCATTTTTGCCGGAAAGTGCACTTAATCACAGTTAATTGATTACATTTTATCATCATACACTATAGTAATCAGAAAAGTAAAACAAATTATATGATATTCGGAACATCCCATAACACAAACAATTTTTGTTGATACACATGATAGAGAAAATATTTCTCAAATTCATGAAGTTGATTCCACAAAACAAATTCTCTATGTAAAATTTGATAACAAATCATTGAATAGGGTATGCTCGATAAAATTTCTTGGAGTCATTATAGATGAAAATCTAACTTGGAAAAATCATATAGATGCAATTACGAAAACAATTTCAAGAAATGTTGGCATGATGTCAAAAGTAAAACACTTTCTACTAAAATCCATATTATACACCTTGTATATTGCTCACTGATTTTACCATACATCAACTATGGAATTCTTACCTGGGGGAGCACAAGCAAAATGTATTCAAATAAAATTCTGAAGCTCCAAAAATGGGCGATGAGAACTATATCAAATAGCCATTACAGGAGCCACCTTGCCCTTTATTTTCAAAATACGAAATCCTAAATGCTTTTGATACCTACTGTTTAAATCTTTATTTTCAAACATCATACAAATCAACTGCTGAGTATATTCAAACCATATTTTATTAAGCATGCTGAGAACCATAAGTACAAAACAAGAAATGTCTAGGATCATATTATAAACAAAACAAAGAAAACATTTTCAAACCAGGCTATCAGAAATTGTGGACCATGCTTCGCCTTGTGAGCTTGACAACTACAACTTTAGCACAAGGTGCGTTATTTTTGCACAATTTTACGAGAACCAAGTAGTGAACAGTTATCAAAGTAATTCCTACAAGATGATGATTAAAATGTAATTGTAAATAAATCAAATAGCATGATTACTATAGGGGAGCGTGGTCAAGCGGTTAGAGCACGGGTCTTGTAATATAGAGATTGTGGGTTCGAGTCCTGGGCACGGTGGTTCATGACTCCTTGTTTCCTTGGGCAAGAAACTTTACTCTAAATGCTGCGTGGTTCAAAAGTCATGTTAAGCTGTTTGTACCCTGTGCGAATGCTCCTTGTTGGGGCCCTGCATATACCTGGTGAGTCTTTAAAAAACGTTTGTTTCTATGTATTTAACACAGAGTGTATGAATTGAAAATATAGTGCATTTAGAATTCTTGTGATTTCATCGTACATAAATAGCATGGCTCAATGTTTAATGATACTTGAAACGGTGCAATATGATTAGCATTGCAAAGATTATAGCATTGATAGACATTGGGCAATGCTAACTGACAAATCAAACTCTGAAAGTTCCTTAAATATCATAATTGATAATTGCCAGTATGTATCATTTTGATAGTTAATGTCAGTGTCTCTGTGTTGCAGGCGACCTTCTCAGCCAAACCCCAGCTTGTCGTAGATTCCAGGAGAACGTCTTCTGCTCCCAATAGTCCTACTAATAGAGTCAGAGATAGAGACGGCTCACCACATCAGAATCTGAGGTAAGTGAGCCAGCTTGTCGTAGATTCCAGGAGAACGTCTTCTGCTCCCAATAGTCCTACTAATAGAGTCAGAGATAGAGACGGCTCACCACATCAGAATCTGAGGTAAGTGAGCCAACTGCAAGTAGCTTAGCTCTGTTCTGCATGGTATTCTGCTCGCCTGAGTAATGCTGTATTCCAAATCTTAATTGTCATCATCAATTGTTCGGCGTTTACCGATGGGCAGTCTTTAGATTTTAAAACTAGACTATTTGTGCAATATCTTTTGATTACATTTCTAAAACTGTGATTACACCAATGTTCCAGAGTGCAGGATCTAGGTCGCTACATTTAGCTGAAAACAGGACATTTTACTGTTCATCTCCTTGCATTTGGAATTAGCTTCCTGGATTCATCAGTGAATTGTAAGCATTGGCTAATCCTGATGACTTCATATGTGAAGTACCATCAACAGATAAACTTAATATTACATTTTTTGACGACCTATAAGTTGATTGCTGATTCAGTCACTGTTGGATTTACATAAGATTTTGTATTCAAAACATCTCAATGACAGATTCTGTTTGGTGTTAGTAATTAAGGTTGAACCGATGTACCTTTTCTTTACCGATCCGATATGCCAATGTTTTATATCTGTCACTTTGCCGATCCGATATTTGTTACCGATGTTTTAGTGCTTTGGTTGTAGCCAGGAAATTTTGAGTGCCGGTCGGGGAGTCTGAGGATGTGCTGGGTTCCCCCCCCACCCTCAATTTTGTAAAAATTTAAAAATTTGACCCTAAAATCACGCTATTTTGTGCATCAAAAATTGCTCACTTTTATACATTACGCTATCATGGTCGGCGCCATTTTTAATAATTTTTATGTGTGTTTGAAAATATTATTTTTTTTTTGCGAGGAAGAAAAATCTAATAAAATCGCCTAAACTTGTTAAAGTCAACACACTTAATTATAGTTATGATTAATGAATCCCAGCATTTTCATAGTTTTCTACAGATTTTTCTTTTTGAGCAAGTTTAATAGAAATTTAAGACTTTGTTTCTATAAAAAAATTTGATGTTTTTTACCCATAATGCATTGCACAGATCTCGTAGCATGCGCTGTGTCAGGGATTTCCCCGGAACTCCCAATAATACATGTACGTCATGCATAAATTATTATAATGCCGAGTGAAACCTTGGAGGTTACCATGCGTGTTTTAATGTCAAATATCGGGAATAATCATAATATATAAAGTGATTTTTGTGCCATTTGACGTTTATACCTTATAATAAATGATTTATGAAAGGTTGATTTAATCTTTAATATACGTCAGAAATGTCAGATTATTGTATGTCTTGTATTTACGCGGCGTTTTATGATTCTACATAAATAGACAAGTAAGCTTATAGTCAAGTTTAGAGGATCATTTGAACATCGGTAAAGTTCATCGGCAAAGACAGGTGATTTTACCGATCCGATGTTTTGCCGATATGGTGTAATATCGGCCCGATACGATGTCCGATACGATGCATCGGTTCAACCTTATTAGTAATAAAAGAAAGAGAAAAACAAAGTCACTGTAAATATTTAACAAACTGTACAAACAGTGACATGTTTCTGTGTAATGCTCATATTATGCATCATTGGCCTTGTTGATGTTGTGGGAAAACATCACAGAACATATAACATACTATAAGCAGGGATGTGCAAATGGAGATTTCTACATTTTATGAAAAATCTGATCAACATATACCGTACTGACTCAAGTAATGTCCTACCTGTTTTGAATGTGAACTTGGATCAAAGTTAGGGGATGGGACTTTCCGTGAGGACGCATGAGAGAGACTTGAGACATGAGATCTACCGAGGAAAACAAAAAAGGGATGCATGCCTGTGAATTGTCCGAGCTAGAGGGATCAAATCAATATAGACATTGTAATGTTTTGAATTAAACATTTCGGGATTCAGTTCAGTAAATATTCTTTAAAATTATCCCAAAGTGTTTTTTCAACAAACACTTACAAGAACGTATCAATTAAGGTTTGATATGGTGAAATTATTATTGCATGTTCGATCATGACATTCGCCATTTTGGAAGTAACAATCACGATTGCTCATGTCCGATAGATTTTTTACCATTATATGAACGTAATTATCGCCATCTGTTGATGATGGACACATCAACAACAGTGAAAAGGTGTATATTCATCCACGATCAGTCGTGATTTTCCCACCAATTATAAGACATTTTGGATAAAATGTATCAATTTCTATCATAATTGAGATGAGTTTGCGACTATTTTTGAAGCAGAATTTGATATTATGATGATTTTTCTAGGTGATTCCGCAAATTATGGCCACAAATAAAATGGTATTGGGATATTTTGGTAATGATAATTTGGCGACTCCAGTCCTAAAGAATACCAATGGGACTTTACACTCATGTACATTAATTTCCCAAAGTTGTTTGTAAATATAGGGGTGGTACATTGCCCGAAGGGGATTTTACACGCGTCAGTGCGGGTTTTTTTTGTTCTCTAAACGTCACGAAACATGTTGTCATGAACCAAACATGTTGTCATGTTTACATGTTGTCATGAACCACAAACTAGCTGAATCATTTTATCAAGTTCTAGATCATTCCACATGCACAGTTAAAATCAACTAACTTCATCAAAGGAACCTAATATAAATACCCAAAAAAGTTGAGGTGCATATAACGCTCAGTTAAAAAATTTGTATTGTCTGTGGAGGACTCTTTTTCAATACTGACCAGTGCAAAAAGGACACCAACCATGAAGTGGCAAGTATGGAAATTTCTTGATGTGTTGTCACATGTAAGTCCACTATTAATATCAGTGATTAACTAACTCTTTATTTTTTGTTAATCTTCTTTACAGCGATTCTCCTCCACCGTCTACTCTCAACATCCCCAATGAAGTTATCAGACCAGTTCCCATTAGACCAGGAGAACAACCACCCCCTGCCAGACCACAGAATCCCCCTCCCATTGGTGCTACTTATTCATTGCATACACAGCAGTTCTCTAGGTCAAGAAAGTTATTTGATAAAGGCCCAAGTATAGTAAGTATGAGGGTTATCATGGGCATTCAAAATGAACAAAACATCTTTGTTGTCTACCTAAAACCTTGCTAGTGTTTGAGGTTGTATTCTTGTCATACAAAAAATGATACAATTTAAGTTCTAATTCAATTGAAAGAGCAAATTGAGCAGTTTTGATTTGTGCGTGGCTTGTTACTAGGTCTGTGCTATTATAGGCCTAATCACCAATAATTTTGAGGTTGTCCAGCGGACAATTTGAAAACTTTTTAGGCTTGCCCGGGGCATTTTTAGACAAGCCTTTTTATCTACCGCTGGTTATCAGACAAGTACCCATAATGCCTTGAGAGCAACCGCCCCTCCCAAACCACAGGGATTCAAATCTCCAATTTGATATCAGTCTAGGACTGAGCTAAAACCTGGGAACAAGGATACCCGCCCGAGCTAAGCTTACCCGGCTAAAAGTTTTTATAACTGATTGCCTGAGTGGGAGTATAAAAATTCATGATGCATTGATTAACTGAAAAAAATGTTCTGAAATTACTTAACTAACCATATATCAGTCACACGAAGAGGTAGAATTTCAAAAGTGTTAATGTTATCAGAAGATAACATATATTTTATGATGATAATTACATACATATACCACTGAGCGGTGTTTAATTTACATCTTTACATTCTTATCAACCATTAATCTAAATGCTAGGGCACCCGGGTACCGGCCCAAAAATTAAGTAGGGTACCCATAAAGTCCCAGGCCTATCAGTCTGAAGAATTGTCAGTCGGAAATGCAAATTTTTCTGAACCAGAGTGTTTCGTTATTCTTAAGGTTTATCAGTCCAAAACAACACATGGATCTTGAAACTTCTTTGCTCACTTTAAAAGTTAAAAGATGTTGTTTGATGCTTGGTAGCTGATACTTACTTTATGTTCTTGATTTTATGGGATGGGATAAAAATTATAGAAACCACACTGAATACCAGTTTTTGTTTTGAAATTGAAAATAGATTGAAATAATGGAAACCAAAATGAAAACCACTTTGTTTTGAAATTGGAATAATAAAGGATTGATTATTTTACGATTTAGTACTGTATGTAATGTGTTTTCCCCAAGTCTGTTTCATTCAAGGAATTTAAAAATGGGAATCAGTACTCGCCGCCATTTTGATTTGACTGCTGCGTAAATTCCTTTGGGATGGCAGCCATCTTGGATTATCGCTCATGTTGGATGGGTTATTGTACCTCTGGAATTGTACGGCTCCGTTCCCCACTTCAGGAGTGTTGGAATGAAATAGGGGGAAAATAAGCGTACTTTGATCAGAGCAAGTCGCAATAAACGCTACTTGAAATGTAGACACAGTTTGTGCGTAAAACAAAATGTACTTGAAGTATAATACGTCAAGTTCAGATTTACGCGATCTGCAATAACTCAAGACGACAAGATGGCAGCAAGCGTAGATTCCCCTTTATAATTTCCTTGGTTTCATTAAACTTCAGAGTAAATTTGACAAATAACTGATCTTATGCTCTTATCTTGTTCTTATTCAGTCTGAAGCCTATGAAGAAATCCAGGAGACTTTAGACGCCAATAGCAATGCACTAGCTCTAGGGACAGACTTTTGTGAATGGTGCTGTAGGTATTTTGCACAATCTGTCATGAAGGTAGGTTTGGTGTTAGTGCAGTGATAAG
>JXSR01S028413.1:15214-29897 GCA_000969725.1 Ophiothrix spiculata | reverse complement strand
CTTTGTCAGATTTTCATGGAACTTGGACACAATTTTGATGAAAGTTGGTGAAGGGGAGGGTCTACACCATGTGGGGTCTTCGCTGACAAATGCTAATTAAAGGTGCATGGATTTTGGTATGTTAAAGGTGTGTGGTTCATTTTTCTGAAATTAAAAACTTTAAAGGTGCATGGATTTTGGTATGTTAAAGGTGTGTGGTTCATTTTTCTGAAATTAAAAAGTAAAAATAAAAATTGGAATTAGGTCTTGAAATGCATTCTAGAGGTCATTATATCACAATCCTCAAGTGCTTCACTGAAAAATGCCATTTAAAGGTGCATGGATCAGTTTCTGGAAAAAATTGGAATTAGGTCTTGAAATGTATTCTAGAGGTCATTATATCACTATCCCCCTCAAGCGTTTCACTGAAAAATACCAATTAAAGGTGCATGGATCAGTTTCTGGAAAAAAGATGTGGTCCTATATATCAGGTACAAAGCATTTGAGATCAAATGCAAACCTGTACCCGGGACCAGTACATCATTGACAAACCGTGATGACAGACGACACTAGCGGTCTATTTTTTTATTTTGATATTTAAAAAAACAAAAATAGCCAATTTGAAAAAAGGAACAGGGAAAATTACAAAATTATACTAAAGAAGTGTTTTCTTTCCAACAAACAATCGAAACCACACAGGCCTCTTACTAAAAAATCATCACCCATCAATTAAAATTTGCACCTCTTAAAAAAAAGATTTAAAAAAATAAAAAAATGCATTTCGCATTTAGGTTTTTTGACCACCCACAGGAAACATTTTTTTTTGCCTAAAGCCTCCATTTTTCCATTTTACAAACTCAAAATTCTGTTTTTCAAATATTCTAGTTTCCGTGATTTTCCGTGCTACACAACATCATGGATATAAACACCATATATTAATATGTTATGCCTTTTGTTGGTAGCCCAGTCGTCCTTGGTAAAACGGTGCTGCCATAGTCACAATGGTAGTGAGAAAGGAGAGGGAGAGGGGTTGGCTAGGGTGATGAAATGTTGCTTTCATACTTGATAATGGTATTAAAGGGGCATTGGACAAAATTTCGAAATTTTATTTATAGATAATTTACACTTCATACGTTAGAAATTAACAGATAATTATCAGCTATTGGCAGAATTTTGATCAAAACCTTCAGAAAAGTCAAAAATTTGAATTTTATTTTGTTTGTTGATCTTGGGTATGAGGCTATTCTCTAAACATATTTATTGATGCTATATATCAAAAAAGAGCCAAAGATTTGTTTGTAAAAAAATCCTTTCACATCATAGATGTGAAAGGATTTTTCCATGCAGTCATTAATTACCACTAATACATCAAATGATGCAAAAATCTCAAAATGCTTTGGGAATAGTTTGGGGATGATGCTGAACTTATCCAATGCCCCTTTAATTACTAGAATATTAATTTTACACATTTACATATTTGCCTGTTTTCTAACTTACCACTGATTTTAAGGTCCCTTTGCTAAGCATTACATGATTTTCCATTTTCCCTGTTACGCTTTAAAATTCTATTTCTGTGATTTTTGTCCGTTTTCCATATCGCGGAAAAATGGAGACCTTAATCTAGGCCAGCTTCTGTAAGGTGACACCTGAAGAACCATTTCAAAAGCTACTGGCCTTAAGCTGGATGCTATTAGTGTGTTATTCAAATTTATGAAAAGAGGGCAGCTCTTGCATTTTCAGCTTTCTTGCATTCATGTAATGATGTGCACATTGTTTGTTTAGTGGTGTGTCTTCTTGTTTCTCATCACTCGAATAGAAAAACTGTAAAAGGAGATATCTATTAGCTTGCTTGTCATTTGATTTTGCGTTTGTTTGGTTAATTTCAATTTTGAGATGGATATTTAAATTACCAAAGCCCTATTCATCCCAACTAGTTCTCTCGCACCTTGTACTTTCTGCAAGTTTTATTTCTTGTAATCCAAGCTTAAGCCTTTGTGCTGCATATGCGGACTCCTCAGCTCCTTGCTTGTTGGGATTGGTCCATATGGGCATATACACCCCCGCTCTAAAGTATTTCAGCACAATTCAAGACGTTCAAGAACCTCATTTTTTATATTAAACGACCAGGAATCATCAAAGATTTATACTAGTATCGATGGTTTTTTTAATATTTGATCTTCCATTTGCATAAAAATGGCTGATTACATGAACCATATACAAATACACCACAAGTACAAATCTCATTACAATATAACTAATCAATTTTTCATAACCTCATTATTTACCTTGTAACAGTATAGAATATTTTCAAGTCGTAAGTTTTAAAACAAATGTGCAGAAATGTATATAAACCCATTTTTTTTATGTTCAGACGAAAGTAGTAATATGCATTACATGCCATATTTTCAAATGCAATGAATGCAATTTCGGAATAATTACTTCGATAATTATACAATATATACTCTGTCAAAAAATGATGAAAATCGGATAAACGCCTTTTGAGGTGTTAATAAAGGTTTTGTGCGGAAATACTTTCGAGCGGCAGTGTATCTTGTTTTATAATTGGCCAGATTAACAAGAACGCTATTCTATCTACAAACTTGCAGTACAGCATGTAACATACTTCCAATGAGATTGAATGACCAGTTTTTGTAGGTGATGCTGAAACGTTCTATTAGATTTCACCTTAAAGGGGCATTGAACAAGTTCAGCATCATCCCCAAACTTTTCCCTAAGTAATTTGAGATTTTTGCATCATTTGAAGTATTAGCAGTAATATTGACAGTGTGCAAAGTTTCAGTGTCAAATTCAACCCCCTGATATCAAAATATTTCAGGAGATTTAATGCAAACTCCAAATTTCTTTTGATTTGTCTGCAATCTAGATTGTGAAAGGAATATTTTACAAGCAAATCTTTGACTCTTCCTTGATATATAACATCAATAAATATGTTTAGAGAATAGCCTCATACCAAAGATCAACAAACAGAATCAAATTCAAATTTTTGACTTTTCTGAAGGTTTTGATCATAATTTTCCCTATATCTGGTAATCGACTATTATTTTCTAACATATGAAGTGTAAACCATCAACAAATAAAATTTCAAAATTTTGTCCAATTCCCCCTTTAAAGCTGAATTTATTCAAACCAAACAGGTGACATTTTCTCCTTTTACAGTTTCATGATATAAAAGTAGCAATTCCTCACCTCACCTCACCTCACCTACTTGTCTTATTATATGTTGTGACTGATAGCACTATCAATTAACAGAGTCACGGAAGCCATTTTGAATTCATCATGGTGATTGATATCATGAATTACGTTCTTACAGCAGTTTCAAGATTCTTATGGATCATAGAGCAATATTTCTATGGGTCAAAGTTCACATACCGTATTGTTCCTAATAATCGCCCACTGGGCGGCAACATTTCATGAGGGGTGGGCAATTATTAGAGACCAATTTTCAACATCAAAATTTGCTCAAAATTGCTAAGTAAGCTTAACAATTACAGCAACTTACTGTTATATGGCCCCATATAACCCGGAAGTACTGACAATTTTTCATCATTTCCGAGATCGCGACCTCATTGGTACTGTTTCCTGTTACTAGCGATTGTTAGTTAAAGCTTAATGATACAAGAAAATGCTAAACAATTGAATGTTTTTTAACACTTCTCTTTGAAATTTCTTGGGGTGGGCGTTTAATAGAGAATGGGCGATTAATAAAAACAATACGGTAAGTTGGCCGTATTTGTAAGTGCAATAAACCAAGGACATTCTCATACTCATTATGGTACATGTGATGATGCTGGTTTAATCGTCTTCATATCGCACCATCTTGGACCGTTTATGCCCTGATCAAGAAAAGATGTTTTTGAATCGGATTCTTTTAGAGTTTGACCATGTTTTTTGGTTCTTTGTTCTATTTGGTGAGTTCTTTATTTTCATTTTGAAGTTCAAACTTATTAAACGTCATTTATTTTGAATTCCCAACCTGCAGTTTTACATGGATAAATAATTTTATCAGCGAGCAGTATCGAGAATTATTCCAAAGTCTCTCAAATGTGTTATTAGCAATAACATCTAGATTTATAGGTTTAATTATTCCTTTTTCAAGCATGAGAACCTTCCTGTTTAAACAGGAATTCCTGGCCAAATTCCTGTGTTAACGTGTATTTTTAGCCTGTTTTCCTGTTTTTTAATGGAATTTTTATTCTCATGCTAGCTTTCCAATCTCATTGTCTCTGAAATTCTTTCTCCCTAGTATTGCAAACAGTGGTACAATTTTAGTTTATATTTTGACAACAGATTGATGAAAATCATGTTAACCAAGTTAAAATGGTCTAATGCATAATATTTGTAGGATTGTTATAATCCATTTTTGGAAGCTGTAGTATGTAGTTAAGCAAGATTCATATATTTCCTATGAGAATAAGCTTAATTAGAGGAAAACAGGAATAACAAATCTCACACAGTGAAAGCTAACAACTGGAACAGTATGTTTAAAGTCTTACGTGCACCTTAGAAGCTGAAATTCATAACGTATCGCTGGGGGGGGGCACTTACATTGACTATAATAATATTTATTCAAATCACTTGCAATTTTCAAACATGACTTTACAATACAATATCACAAGATAATTACAATACATAAAAATAAAATATTAACAAACTTAATGAATACATGAAATATAAAAATACACAAACAAGTTGCAAGCAATTAAGGATAAATGAATGGGTTCAGTAAAACCCAAAACACAAAGTGCTCAATTATCCTATATAATAACAAAAACATTTACATGAATACAGTGAAAGGCTAGCATCAAATGAAAACACGCTTTTTTATCAATTGTAAGAATCTAAGAAAAATGACCTGCAATCAGACTTGAATGTAGAAAGATCATGACAATTTTTGGTATCAGGAGGAAAACCATTCCAAAGGCGGGGGAGAGACACAAAAAGAGAATTGAAAAATGAAGAACTCCTGGCTGTAATATGTAACAATCTGGAATTATTAACCCTGCTTAGATGCACCATCTGGTCAAAAGATTCAGGTAATAGTCCATTCATCAGTTTGAAACCAAATAAAAGTCTATGGAATTTGCAGGAATCCTCAAATTTCAACAAACCAAGGTCAGAAAGCCTCTCTTCATAGCTAGGCCTACATTCAATATCAATTGATTTCCTATAGAATACCACACGAGTAATTTTTCTTTGTACCCTATCCAATCTATCAATGTGATTTCCCTGAAATGGAGCCCAAACACAAATGCAGTAAACAAGATGTGGTAAAACTAGAGACTTAAAGAGATTCAAAAGTGAAGCAGAAGACATATTTTTGGTTACCCTAATGATGAAGCCAGACAACTTGGAGATCTTATTTGTGACATTATTGACATGGATATCAAATGAAAGATCCTTGCTGAAAGTTACACCCAACAGTTTAAAATCACTAACTTCCTCAAGAGTTGCATCACCCATTGAATAAGAACCACAGAATTTTGGAGATTTAGATCTGGTCATGTGCATAACAGAACATTTTGAAAGATTCAAGGGGAGCTTATTGGACACAGACCACTTGAAAATATTTTCAATGTCCTGCTGAAGTATAACATGATCTCTCTCACTATGAATGGGCCGTACAATGGAATGATCATCAGCAAATTGGAATAAAGGAGAAGAAACCACACTATTTATTTCATCAACAAATAAGGAAAACAAGATGGGACCTAAGACTGAGCCTTGTGGAACACCAGATGTTACCAAACACCAATCAGACATTGAACCTTTAAAGATAACCCTCTGTCTACGCATATAGAGAAAATTTTGGATCCATTTTAAAAGTGGACCTCTAAATCCCAAACAATGGAGCTTCATTATCAGAAGGTTGTGATCTACTTTATCAAAAGCAGAGCTAAAATCCAAAAATACACCATCAACAAGGTTACAAGAACGAGCATCAAGAGATTTACTTAAGAGATGAAAGAACTTTGAGAGCATTTGCTCACAATTTCTACCCTTACGAAACCCAAACTGGTTATCTGACAAGATATCATTATCATTAATGTAATCAACCATACGTATTGAAACCAACTTTTCCATGACCTTACCAAGAACACTGGTCAATGAAACAGGCCTGTAACTGCCAACATTATCTTTGGGCTTACCCGATCCTTTGTAAATAGGGACTACATTAGCATCCTTCCAGGCAGCGGGAACTTGTCCTTTAGAAATAAAAGCATTGAAAAGACTACACAGAACAGGAGCAAGTTCAATACAACAAACTTTCAAGAAAACAGGAAGAATTTCATCAGGTCCAGGAGATTTAGAAGTATTCAGATTCTGAAGAACATCAATAACTTCACTTACTGAGAAAGGGTTGAAAGAAATTGGCTCATTGCCATGTATGGGTGGTGAATCATTAAGAGAAGCCAGATCAACAGAATTATACATACCATCAAACTTACTAGAAAAGGTATTGGTATGTGCCGCCCTCAAGACTCCCTTTCTAAACCTCCTCTTCCACTCCCAAAGATGCTCATTTCAAGATTACTTCAGTTCTAAAGACCCCCATTTTCAAAGAAAATGACTTGCATTTATTAAGTTTTCAACCTAATTTTGAACAATTTTCATCTGAAATAGTCATATTTTTATGGGAAAATAGCAGTTCCTGAGACCTCAATTTGGGAAAAAATAAGTTCCATAAGCCCTATTTTTGACCAAAAATCAGTTCCGTAAGACCCTATGTTGGATATCACGGATCTCATATACCTACCAAAATTGTTTTGAGTACCCCCCCCCAGGCGTATCGCACCCTGATTCAATGCTAAGCAATACCAACCCACCGTGCTTGCGCTGCCTTTGCAGCAATTTCGTGCTCATTCCCATCTCCTGTCTATGACGTATTTGGACTTTTGTTATTTTCTTGATTTCCTTCAGATGAGTTTTGGAGTGTCTGGTTAGGGATAATTAACATCTTTTATGTGTCCTAGCCATCTGGAGAATCACTTCCAATGACCATAATTTTTACGCTTTTGGCAGGAAATCATCAGCCAATTGATCATAAAACTCATGCTTGTGTGTATTACATTGAGCAGACATATTTTTACCAGTCAAACTTTAGAAAAAACATGGTAGAGAATGTCATAGAGTGCTAAGTGGTAATACTGTAAAGCACTTTAATTTCGCGGGTACTTTATTTTGCGAATTGTCAAAATGGAACATTTTCGTGAGGCTTTAATTTCGCGAATTTGAAATTTTATTATTGTAATACATAATTTCGTGAATTTAATGTCCTCGCGAAATTAAGTACCTCGCGAAATTAAGTACGTTTACAGTAAATGTGACAGGAAGAACTAGAAAAAACAAGGAGACCTGCCTTAAATGACATAAAAAAGTATTAGTATTTAGCATGTTTGTTTCTTGATATTGCTTTGATCAAAGTATTGATTGCTATATAGTGACAATCTAAGTATTAAGTAGGCGTAGTCTGAAGTTGTGTTTATTCTCGCTTGAACAGACGCATTTCTAATAACTTTCACTGCTAACTTTGATTGTAGAACTTGAGTTTGCTAAATAGACATCTTTGATAAACTCCTACCCATGATTTCTACATTCCTACAGATGAATTACATTAACATTTTTTCTGATAATTTTTGGTGCACGTCTCATCGATTTGTAGTTGGAATGTATCAAGTTTATTATCACGCGATGCCGATTTGCAAAGAATGATGGATTTTAAAAATCTAACTCTGAAATCAATTCTTGCGAATTGATCAATAATAATTACACGCAGAGAGCCATCATCAATACCAAATGAGAACAAGGACAGTAGTTACTGTAATACGTAATCCAACTGGTCAATAATGCTATCATGTGCCGTTACGTTGAAATTGAATAGCAAGAGCTGTGGAGTGAATCCTAGTGTTATTGATCCCGATTACTAGCGGTGTGTACTCATGGTTTGCATGGTTGGTTGTACTCTCAGTGTGTCGTTCATGATTTAGCAAGAATTGAATTCTGATGTAATTTTTTAAAATCAACTGTTCTTTGCAAATCGGTGTCTCTTGGTTGGTGAGCCAAAAATTGTCAGAAAAACGTTAATTAAATTCATCTGCAATCACATACAAATCATGGGTAGGAACTTATGACGTGGAGTTTATATATGTTTTGTGTTGGTTAATGGCTATAATCCTATTTCAATTGCAGGTTCCGGTTTAGTGCTCGACTGGGAACAAGAATCTGGGATGTTATTGGCATCTGGAGACGTGAGAATCATACGAGTATGGGACACACAAAGGGAACTCAAGTTACAGGTAAAATGCTTACATAATCTTTGACTGGAAAGATTAGTCTTTACTATTTTCAAGAATCAAGTTTCTCTGTTCGCAGGTTTTTTTGGAGAGCAACGCTAGTTGCTACCCTGGTTTGCATGAAAGACAGCTCGTTACGCACATATTTATTATAATAATAATAATAATAATCATTTGTAATGCGCCATCAATCTAGTAGTACTATTCCGAGGCGCAAACATGAAATACAAAAACAATACAGATAAAGATAAACATTGAAATACAAAATACATTTGTAGATAAAAACCAATTGAAAATATCAAGTAAAGTTCATTACATATATGTTTTGTTGTATAAATGAGTCTTTAACAAGTTCTTAAAAGTCTGAAATGAATCACAGTTTCTTATGTCAAGAGGTAACGAGTTCCAAAGCGTAGGTGCAACAACGGAAAATGCTCGATCTCCAAATGCAGATAAAGCCCGTGGAATAACAAGCAAATGTTTATCAGCGTGTGATTGGTCTAATTCCAGTGCTTGTGAAACGCAGACGATCGTGATCGTGAGCGTTACGCTCGAGTTAAACAATGCAGTACGTAGGGAAATTTAATAAATAAAAATACTGTAGGACTTTACCAGTATTTTTTTTTTAAACGTGCGAGTATGGTAAAACAAAAAACTCACATTACAGGTAATAATTTCATTTAGACATTGACCAAAATCAATAGTCAGGAATTTTATCGCCATATCAATAGATGAGAGGATCGTATTACAGTGTGACAGCATTTACTGCTTATTATCTGTTTTTATTTTTCTGAAAAAGAAAATGGAAAACTGAGCAGCAAAAAAAGAAGTGTTTCAAAAATACAGTAAATAGAATTTCTGCATTTTGCATGCCACTTTTTTACCAAATGTGTGTGATGCAACATTTGATTGCCCTTAATAGGATGAAAGAGTCATTACCTAATCCAAAAATCACCGTCTCTTTGGATGTTTCATCAACTTCTAGCTGACTTTGCAACACTTCACGTGTTAAACCTATAAGTAAAAACCCAAAACCAAAGTTCTGCGTAATTACCCACTTTGGTTACGCATCAAGCGTTGCTGCTCATTGTCGTGCATTTCTGATAGCGTATTGCGTGACAGGCTCTTTGCATTATTTTTGAACATATGCTGTGCAATTTGCCATATACTTGTTTGTACTTCTGTTGTCGTTATACATTTGTGCATAATTGTAACTTGATTATGAATGATTTTGTCTTCTACCCAGGATATTCCAACAGGTGCTGATAGTTGCGTGACAAGCTTAGCGTGTGACTCTATGGGAAGGTCTCTACTTATAGCTGGATGTGGCGATGGGTGTCAGGTTATATGACAGGAGGCTAGCTCAAAACGAATGGTGAGTTGCTATAGAAGTTGTGTAAGCTTAGTGTGTGATTCTATGGGAAGGTCTCTACTGATAGCTGGGTGTGGCGATGGGTCTGTTAGGTTATATGACAGGAGGCTAGCTCCAAATGAATGGTGAGTTGCTATAGAAGTTGTGTAAGCTTAGCGTGTGATTCTATGGGAAGGTCTCTACTTATAGCTGGGTGTGGCGATGGGTCTGTTAGGTTATATGACAGGAGGCTAGCTCCAAATGAATGGTGAGTTGTTACTGAAGTTTGGCTGTACAGGGATATGCGGCCCTCATGACAGTTCTCTCTAGCTCAGCCGGTTAGTTCTCTGACTGTTAAACATAAGATATTGATCATTCCGCGTTCGAGTCCAGCTGGGAGCTGAGTGTGCGAAAACTGTATATTCTATGAGGGTGTATATGTAGGCCGCAGTAAGCCCTTTGGCCCCAGGGAGTCCAAGTAGTGATTTAAACCCAATGATTAGAACTACTCTGTAAAGTTTGCTGAGGCCGTGTGGAATTACAAGTCAGGGGGACCGCGTAGTGCACTATAAATCACCTGCAATTTATTTATTTATGACCCTGAATTTTGCATCTTACTTTATATTGTCCACCAATTTTAAGCATAGTCTTTGGTTCTTTGGTTCTGTTTTGGGTTTGGTAATGAAAGTTAAGTTAAGTGATTAAATGTTTGTTTTAATTGCAGTCGAGTGATGACATTACGAGAACACAACGGTTGGGTTACCAACGTACATCTACAGAAAGGCTCTGGGGACGGCAAGATCATTAGTGCAAGGTTAGTTCTTCAGGCCTTATTCACAGTTCATGGTGGAAGGTTTTCTCTGACATCAGTAAGCTTAAGATGACATGGAAAAGGAACCAGAAATATGAAAAAAGTGGCTCCTGGTCCGTTAAATTTCCATACATATGCATACAAATAGGCTTTTATAATGCTCCATTTCTTGAAGATCACAGCGCAGCAAAACAGAAAACAATAAAATATGCAACAAAAATCAAGAAATATAACTTGAGAATGGCAACTGAAAAATGAAAAGCAGCAATTAAGTTTCAAGTTTAGTTTATTTCCGCATTTCCCAAGTTACAATCATATAATCATAAAACAATTCTCAAAAATGCATGAATTTTATATATACAATTTTCAAAATAAACTTATCAGCTAAATCTTATACAAATAATATAAGACAAATTTAGTAGATTACGATATGACAATATTATAATACAATATCAATTTGATCTACATAGTATTATAATAATTTGAATGCACTAGTAGTTCACAACAATATAGTAGCTGAAATTGAGAATCGAATATGTCTGCTAAAAGTAAAATTGAAACATGGTTGGGAGGCCAATAAACTCTTACGAACTTTTAGTCTGGCCCCACCTAAGAAAGATATATAAAGTGAAATTTGATATCAAGGACATTAACATTGATTGAACAAGTGATATTTCAGAAACAGGAATTGAACCAGATGATCTTATTGAAACTGGTAGTTTGTTCCATTGGCACGTCAGTAATAGTCTCTCTCTTTATTGTGTTTATGTTTTACAGTGTAAGTGGCGATGTATTATTCTGGGATCCTAGGTTTACAGAATCAGTCAAGGTGATAACAACACCATTCAACACACTAACTGCTATGGCAGTACATCAGCAAGCAAACATCATCGCATGGTAAGAAGATGCACTTCCTGTAATTTAGTCCAGAGAACATAAGTTTGGTAGTTGGTTAAGTTTTTAAGTGTATTATATGTGAAGTAAATAAATCTAAATCTGGAACTTACTTTGCAACTGTGCGACGTTGTGACCATTACCAGTGGTCTTCAACAGGCATCTGATTCTTGGAATTGGTCCCGTGACAGACGGCTAGTTACCAATTCCAAGAATCAGATGCCTGTTGAAGACCATTTGTAATGGTTGCAACATCACACAGTTGCAAAGTAAGTTCCAGTTTTAGATTTATTTACTTCACATATTTACTTCTACTGGATGAATGAGAGCACACATCTTCATTTTTCAAGTATTATTCATATTTAACAAAAAAAAAACAAATATGAATGAAATGACATTTTGATTAACTTTAGAGTTTTATTGTGATTCTTTTTAGATTTATGAAGTATACTGTATATTTTATGTGATAAGGGACATACCACATTATTTGAATGTTTTTTTTTTGGTATATAAACACGCTACAGAATTCTTTATCACATATCAACAAGATGCACCTATTCATCCGCATATTTTTATCGCATTAGGGCAGCTTTAACAAAAATCTAACTGAAAACTTATATAGATAATAAAATTCTAAGGTCCATAAAGGTGTTTAGCTAAACCATTGTTTTAACTGAATTTCAACTGTCCATCCAAGAATGTTACACACTGTTTGCAGCTTTCAAGCGGATCATTTCAACGAGCCGTGCTGTTTACAAAAAGTTAAACCAGGGTTTAGCTAAACCCTTTTCTGGAATACGGGCCGAAATGTTCTCAATGTAATAGCAATCTATCATCATAAAATATTTAACAGAGTCTAAAGCAAAATACTAGTTTTGGAATATTTGTTGAAAGTATAATGAATAAATCAATAGTTTTGAAACTTGCGATCAACAGCTATTTTGAAATAGAGTATAATCAGCATATTAATTAGGTGACAACTTTAATTAAAATTCATTTGTATACTTGAACTTTTGTTTACAGCGGATCAGCCAATCAGCTCATCAGCGTCTACAATACGGCCGGGGACACACTTAGCAATATCAAGTACTACGAAGGATTTATAGGTCAACGTATAGGTCCAATCAGTTGCTTAGCTTTCCATCCATTAAAGGTAGGAATATATTGCCAGTGTTTTCCCTACGGTGTTTTAAGCTTACACCACTTCAACCAATTTTGCCAAAGTTGGAATGCAGCTGAGGCTGAAAATTGGCATAACCCTAACAGAACCAAATCTCACTTTCAGCAAAATACTATACTTTGATCAACACTAAATAGGCGGGAATTATGCGGCTTTTCTTCGTCCGCAAGTAACATAATCCCAGTTACACGCGCGCCGTAGATAATGATGCGCGAGTCACACGTGCAACGCGCGCTGCGTCTCCTGCAGTTGTGCTGTGTACAGCTAGGGACACGCTAATCTGTATCATTTCACGATGTGAAGAGGCCCGCTTATTTGGTGTTGATCAAAGTATAGTTTTGGAATGCATGTTGAAAGTATAATGAATAAATCAATAGTTTCCAAACTTCGATCAACAGCTATTTTCAAATTGAGTATAATCAGCATATTAACTAGGTGACCAAAATTGGTTGAACTAACAGAACCAAATCTCAATTTAGAAAAAGTCCAGATACGTCACAGACGGGGGTTATATGCAGGGACCAAATCGCTGCCCAGGCAGCATTTCCGCGATGGCTTGCTGCAGGTCCCTGGTTCGAATCCTGGTGAGAACACACATTTTTTCACCACCCTTCCCTTTTTGAGGAGATATGCTAGAAACAAAAAAAAAAGTTAAATGATCAGTTAGGGTTAATTAGCAGGAAAATGTATCTTTCTCATACATTTTGAAAAAAACAAAACAGTTCTGCCCATTTTCCAAACTTTTGCGCACTTCTTAAAGATCTGTTTGACATCACGGTATAGTGCCAAAACATACAAATAATGTATACAAGTTTCACATACTGAACGTGTGCCAAACAGACTACCACCATATGGATAACGAGTAAAACGTATACCTAACAGATAAACCGTATGGATAACGTATTGAATGTACTTCTAATGAACACATGACGAATAACAATGTATAAACGAAAACAATGGTGGGATTAAGTACGTTAGGCGTACGTTTGGTTCAATACGGTGATGTGTAACAGAGCCTTTAAAAGGAGAACACTGCATATTGCCATATCTCTGTTGGGACAACTTGGTATCCTTTCTCAATAGAGAAATACTAAAATTCACAGGTGTGTGTCGCTGAATCGAAAGTTCTTGCCAGTTGCTATCGTACTGAACAATAATAACCAGCCAGAACCATAACTTGTATTATTTTGATAATTTGTAGAAATGACCCAAACATGTTTCTTATGTTCATTTTCAGACTCACCTTGCAGCCGGTAGTAGAGACTCATTCCTATCAATCTACTCAACAGAGAAGAAAAGATGATGAGATCTGTCCCCCTAGTATCAAATTCTTCAACTCATTTTGAATTATACCACCTAGCCATTACAAGCAAAGATGATCACAACTGTCCCCTAGGCTGGCCCCAAGCAGAGACTCATTCCTATCAATCTACTCAACAGAGAAGAAAAGATGATCACAACTGTCCTCCTAGCCTCAAATTCTTCAACTCATTTTGAATTGAATTATACCACCTTGGTATTACAAGCAAAGATGATTAGAACTGTCCATTAGCCACAAATTCCTCAACTCATTTTGAATTATACCACCTTGCCATTACAAGGAAAGATGATCAGAACTGTCCCCCTAGCCCCAAAGTCTTCAATTCATTTTGGATTATACCACCTTGCCATTACAAGCAAAGATGATCAGAACTGTCCCCTAGGTTAGCCCCAAAGTCTTCAACTCATTTTGATGAGAACTGTCTCCCTAGCCGCAAATTCTTCAACTCATTTTGAATTATACCACCTTGGCATTACAAGTAAAGATGGTGAGAGCTGTCCCCTACCCCAAATTGTTTTGAATTATACCACCTTGCCATTACAAGGGAAGATGAACACAACTGTCCCCTAGCCACAAATTCTTAACTCATTTTGAATTATACCACCTTACCATTACAAGGAAAGATGATCACAACTGTCCCCTAGCCACAAATTCTTAACTCATTTTGAATTATACCACCTTGCCATTACAAGGAAAGATGATGAGATCTGTCCCCCTAGTATCAAATTCTTCAACTCATTTTGAATTATACCACCTTGCCATTACAAGGAAAGATGATGAGATCTGTCCCCCTAGTATCAAATTCTTCAACTCATTTGAATTGAATTATACCACC
>JXSR01S028412.1:0-12233 GCA_000969725.1 Ophiothrix spiculata | reverse complement strand
AAAATTGCTCTTAATGATATCATAATTAATATCCCATGCAACAAAAATGGTGACCTTTAATACATGATACGAAATCGAGTGTCATCAGACGCAGCTATAAATGATTTTACTCCTTCGACATAAACACAAAACAAAAACACACCAAGCATGTGCACAAAGATTTTTAGAACTAGACAAATAAATGTACACACTTGTAGTGCATTTTTGTTTTGCGTTTGCATTGAGTATTAAATCTGTGTAATGTTGGTCTGGATCAATATTTGAAAAAGTATGAAAAATATGATTAATGATCAACAATGCCCTATATTTCCATCAAAAAGTTTGAAATACACGAAATAAGAAACCCTGTTAATCCCGACCCAATTTACTATTTCGAAAAAAGGCAAAACTTATAAAAATATATATCATATGTTGTCAAGCAAATGCAAGAGATTTCTGCAACAGCTGTGATACATTATTTTCATGTAAAACCATGTCACTAGGATACAAAAAAATCCTAAAAATTGAATAAACCTTTTATACAAATCACATGGTTGATAAATATTACTTTGATGCTCAGCATACTTCCACCAGGCCCTTAAAAACTAATTTTGGTCAACAGGATTTTGGCGATAAATTATGTATGGAAAAACTATACATATACATTGTACATTTTCTTAAGAATCTGAATAGATTTGTGATTGTCAAATAAAATCTACTTTGTAGTGGCCTTAAATATGTAAATATGTATTATGGTAAATTATTGGTCAAAACAAGTGTCAAGCCATCATGTATCATGTTGATAACGCCAGGATTTGCGTTTTCGACTCAAACAGACTGAGTCATTGTAGCATAAATTGTGGCACCCGTGATTGAGATTTGTTCGCTCAAACTAGCAATACAAAATACACATCAAATGAGATCAGAATAATTTACAGTTTTTGATATAGGATTAAATTTATGTTTGATGAGGTTTCTTTACGCTGGTACCCTCAATGTGGGCGCTTCACTATATGGTTCAGACTGCCCATCATCGCAGGTAACGGCTGATCATAATTAGTCAAAATTTTGACCAGTAGAATTACACTACTTGCCAGCTCACTCGCCCTATCTAACTACACGCCAATTGTTTGTGAGTGGAAGGTTTTGGTGAAGAGGTTGACAAAATGGCGATGTTTACATGCGCAACCTCTGCATTACGCATCACATTTAACTACGCGTAACAAGAAATTCGCGTAATCACCAATGCGTCACGCTTGTGTTTGACGCTGAAAACAAATGCCTTCAGGATACGGGCCGATCAAGTGCTTAGATTGATCAGCGGTTACCAGCGTCTTATTTTTGACGTCGGAGCCCAGCATAGGGTTTCTTTTGCCAGCAAAACATATCATCGCATCTTACATTCCAATCACCTTGATTTTTCAATTTCAGCAATCATATTTTGTTTTAACAAGATGAGGTACATATAGAGACTACATTTCGTCATGTGAGTGCAAGAAAGTCGTATCTGCAATAGCTGCCATTTCAAGAACCACTGACATAAGACAGTGAAATTTTGAGGGATTTTTCACATGCTAGTGACAAGTGGTAAAAAAGATATAACTTAGGGCAGCCATTGCAGATACAACTTTCTTGCACTCACATAACAATTTCTTGTTTGTAATTCTACATTGTAGAACCACAAATTCATAGAACTACAATGATCCTAACTTTAACATTTGGGGAAATATATTGAATTTAATGCATTCATGACATGATTCTGTTAATATGTAACACAAAATCACATAACTTCATAGCATTCTTTTTTAAAACAACAATGTTTGTATAACTCTTCACTCTGCTGGAGATTGTTTTCTAATATTCTCTTATTTGAAATAAAGATTGTGACCACAGCTTTGCTGGTTTACATTTAACAAGATGAACATAATGTGTGTAATAGAAATTATCGGCCGCTGGAAGAGGCATTACAGTTGGCCTCTGGAAAACTGAATAAGCAATCACAAAGTGTTGATCTTGTGCAAAATTGCAATGCACATAAATGCTTAACAAAACATATCAATATCTATGTGCATTTTTGATTGACTGTAAAGTCCCTCCCCAAAAAAATGAAAAATTGTTTTACTTGCATTATGCAATTTTCTGTTTTAATAGGCCTATTTCAAAAATATATTTTAATACACATTTTTTTTGCATTGTAAATAGACATCTAGTGGTCTTGTCATATTAATGCAGAAGCATCCTCTTGGGAAATAAAAAGGACCCATTCACAATTACAATGTAATTCTTGTCAAAAATCAATTGATCTGGACTTGTGTTGAATGGTTTTAGGTTCAATTCGTGAAAAGGCCTATTTATTCCAAAATGAATTGTTAGACAAAGCTTCTGGAAGTTGTGCCAAGACCATGGGTGCTTCATGACTCTCGAGATGTATTTCAACAATTATGCAAATTTGGCAAGATGATTCAACGTTTTTGCTGCTGATTGACATTATGGCAACGAGTGTCCCTTTACCAATCACTGAATAATGTCTATTCTTAAATATTACACAATAAATCCGGTTTCTCTAAAGACAGTTAACATTATGAAGAATAGTGACTTTGGATCTTTGTTAATAGCGTATCGCAGGTCTTCTTTGCGTCTCCTAAAAGCATAGACGTGTTGGGTTTGTAGAAAACGGGGTTATCTACTGCTGCATAGCCGACACCTAAAGATCTCTTCATGACGATGACGTCCTTTGAGTTCCACGCTCTCAATACGGGCATACCAGCGATGATCGAATTGGGATCCTCTTCAGCGGCTGAATTGATGGTGTCGTTTGCACCGATTACCAGGGTGAGATCAGTTTCGGGGAAATCGTCGTTGATTTCATCCATTTCTAGCACCATATCATATGGCACACCTGCTTCAGCTAGGAGCACGTTAAGCTGACCGGGCATTCTTCCAGCGACGGGATGAATACCAAAGCGGACGTTCTTTCCTTTCTTACGCAACAAGTCTACCATCTCTGCAATTGGGTATTGGGCCTTAGCGACGCATAAACCGTATCCTGGTGTAACGATGATGTTCTGTGCATTGGTGATCATATCGATGGCATTGTCTGCGTTGATCTCTGTATGGGTACCTGTAATTTCCATAGGCTTTCCACCTTGGCTGGATTTGGATTTAGTTAGCAGACCACCAAAGATTACATTGGTAAGCGACCTATTCATGGCGACGCACATAATATATGACAGAATGGCACCAGACGATCCAATGAGTGCGCCAACAATTGTCATCAGGCTGTTGTCCAACATGAATCCTTCTGCACATAGAGCCCAACCACTGTAGCTGTTCAAAACGGTGATTACAACAGGCATGTCGGCGCCACCAATTGCCATGGTGAGTGTAAGACCCATAACTGATGAGAGAAAACTGGTTGTTCCCAGCATAGTCATATCCATGTTGTAACCTGGGTTGCTCATGTAGTAGGTCATTGCTGCCACATTAGCGGTCATGAGACCACCGTTGATTGCGTTCCTACCAGGGAGAAGTGTTGGTGCCGAGTTGAGGAGACCTTGAAGTTTGCCGTAAGCAACTAAGGATCCTGTGAATGTGACGCCACCAATATATGTTCCGAGGAACATGAACGCTTTGTTCATCATCAGAGATGGATCGGCTGCCAGGTGTGTGGCTTCGTTCATGTATGTGGCTACGCAAGTTAAGACAGCTGCCAAACCCACAAAACTGTGGAAAGCTGCTACCAATTGTGGCAGATCAGTAATGGCCATTCTCTTTGCGATGGTGGCTCCGATGGCACCACCAATACCTACTGCACCAGCCATTTGGGTGTATACTTCAGGGGTAGCTTTGAGACTGTAAAGTGTAGCCAACATACCTGTAGACACGCCTATCATACCAAGATAATTACCGACACGAGACGTTGATTGCGATGACAAACCGCTTAGTGCTCCGACGCAGCATAAAGAACCAGCCAAATACCCGATTTGCTGCATGTCGTACCCAGCAGCAGATGTGAGGGCATACCCTCCGAGAGCTGCTGCTCCTGGGATGAGGTACAAGTAACCGTACTCTGGGGGATCATCTGGGCGACGGAACATGTCCAACATTCTTTGCGTGACTAGGAAACCACCGAAGATGTTGATGGACGACATGAAGGTTGCTGCGGCAGCCAGACCAGCTGCTGATGTATCTGGAAGATACCCACCACCCATAACTAGCAAGCCGCCTACGGCTGTGATACCTGAGATAGCATTGGTAACAGACATCAGTGGGGAGTGGAGAGCTGGTGTGACACCCCATACAGTGTGGTAACCTACAATACCAGCCAAACCAAAAGTGGTCAACATAGTATTGAAACCAGCTCCCGGTGATAAGATTCCCAAACCTCCAACACTTGCAAGACCTGCTGTATACAGGAGGGAACTTCTAAGCTTCACGTTAAGTGGACTTACGGGTTCTTCCACGGCGACTGGTGTTGGCTTTGCTTGAACTGGAGCTTGAGGTTGTTCTTTAGGCGGTGGTGGTGGCCATAACATCTTACCATCTTGGACAATAATAGACCCTCTGACAACCTCATCCTCAAGATCAATATCAAAGTGCCCTTTCTCACCGAAAGAAAGCAGGAGCTTCGATATATTGTTACCGTACAAAGTACTAGCCTGTGTTGGAAGCCTACTTGGTAAGTCTGTGTAGCCTATATGTGTAACACCTTTATATTTAGACAACTCTCCGGGCTTGATGGTCTCGATATTACCACCCATCTCGGCAGCAAGATCGACGACGACGGAGCCTTCTTTCATGGATTCAATCATATCCTTTGTGATCAGGATCGGTGCTTTTTTCCCTGGTATGAGAGCTGTTGTGATGACAATATCGACATCTTTGCATTGCTTCGCAAATAAATCCATCTCCGCTTTTATGAATTCGGGTGACATCTCCTTTGCATATCCACCACCCCCCTCGCCTGACTCTTTAAAGTCAAGCTCTAGAAACTCTGCCCCAAGAGATTGGATCTGTTCTTTGACAGCTGCTCTGGTATCGAACCCCCTGACGATTGCACCCATGCTCTTGGCAGTACCTATAGAAGCTAAACCCGCAACACCCCCACCTATAACTAATACCTTTGCTGGAGGGACTTTACCTGCTGCTGTGATCTGGCCTGTGAAGAAACGACCAAAGTTATTTGCCGCTTCAACGACTGCTTTGTAACCTGCTATATTTGCCATTGAACTTAATGCATCAAATACCTGAGCCCTACTGATACGCGGTACGCAATCCATGGCGAAAGCCGTAGTATTGCGTTCTTTCAGTTTATCTACCAAGTCCTTATTTTGTGCTGGATACAAGAAGCTTATCAAATTCTTGTTTTCTTTTAAAAGTCCAACTTCATCCATCGCCGGTGGTCTGACTTTTAACACTATATCAGCGCCAAAAGCGTCGTTCTTACTTGTGATGGTTGCACCCGCGGCTTCATAGTCTTTGTTGAGAAAATTTGCACTTGAGCCTGCCCCATCTTCTATGGTGACGCTAAACCCGGCCTTGACTAAATTCTGGACGGCAACAGGTGCCAGCGCTACGCGCCTTTCGTTCGGAAATGTTTCACGGGGCACTCCTATGGTTAGTTGCTTGTACGGAATACCTTTGACTGTTTTTTCTTCTTGTCGGTAGTAGAAGCTGGATCTAAAACCACGACATTGTGCTTTCAGAGCGGAGAGTTTCTTGATGCGTGGCGCAGCGACTGCTTCAACGTGGTTGACGGTCTTGAGTAGACGAAACATCTTGGTTGTTTCTTTGGCTGATCAACCTGCAAATTACAGAAGATAAAGTATAATTCAGTACAAGTAACATTACTGTAAACCCCAGATTTCAGGTGATTTCAAACATAATAGATACTGCCCAATATAACATGCTGTTGTCAACTTTCAACGCAAAGCTATTATTGCATTGTGATTTGTCAATGTACACCTATGTTTAACTCTGAAGAAACTTTGGTCAATTTCAAAACTCAAATCCGATGGGCCACATTTGGTGCTACCTGGCAATGACCATTCAGCATTTACACGTAACTTGATAGTTCAACCCAAGTATTGAGCTCCTTAAATATTAAGAATCATCTTAATTGAGCAGTGATTACAACATTCAGCAGTTGGCACAAATCGTCATGTGCAAGAAAGTCGTATCTGCAATAGCTGCCATTTGTCATAAATTTGGATTGCATACTGTATAATCTCCAGTCTTGGGTCAGTGGTTCTTGAAATGGTTCTTCAGGTGACAGTCACCTGAAGAACCATTTCAAAAACCACTGGCATATCAGGGAAATTTTAAAGACATTGTATTTGACATTCTTGAGACAAGGTGTTAACCATAACTGATCATTTTCTCGTTTCTAGCCTCGAAAAGGGAAGGGTGATGAAAAACACAGGTTTTCACCAGGATTCGAACCAGGGACCTCCCATTTCTCAAGCGAGTAAAACCCGTAGCAAGCCACCGCTGAGACGCCACCCGAGCAGCGATTTTGTCCCTGCATAACCCCGCCTGTGACGTATCTGGACTGCGCATTTTCGTGATTTTCTAAAGTGAGATTTGATTCTGTTAGGGTTATATAAACATAACTTAAGGCAGCCATTGCAGATACAACTTTCTTGCATCACATGACAAAATGTGACCCTCTACCACACACAGCGTTCGACATAAGCGGTGTCGCATCGCATTTTGAGACACGTTTTTGGTCATTTGCGAATCAATTTTAAAAGTGCATAGCAAAAAATGCGATGCAAAATTTCCCTGGAAAATTCCTGCATTTACTTTCTTGTTTCACATCATCAAAGACAAACCTTTCATATGTGTGTTTGTCCAACAAAAATCTCAAAATAGTATGATAAATAATTATATTTATTATCTTTCCAATCGATTTCTTTACTTTTGCAACGTCTACTATTTTCCACATCGTAAGTTCGTAACTGCTGACTTTACAAGCTGTTAACGTCATATAAAAGCTCACCCCTATTTGAAAATGGACTATTCCAACCAAAAATGGCCGGTGTTTGTTTACATTATTTTCTGTCAGGCTTCGTGATTTTAGGTTGACAATTGCAAAATAAATATGGGAAAAGTTGTTTTCTAAAGTTAGTGGTTATGTTTTTAAGATAACAATCTATTGATTTATGTCATTTTGTGTTGAATTTTTAATGTTTAGGTTTTCAAGTAAGCTTAAGCTTATAAGCAATGGCGATGCAATGGTGTTTACAATGTGCTGTTGTATAATTGACTTTGATATCCCAATGGGATTGGGGGGGACCTTTGGATTAACGGGGGATGAACAATAGTTAAGCACGGACCACGGTAAGTTTTACCGTACCTTTTTTGAGTTGTCAGAAAATTAACACAGGGGTTACTTCTTTGGTCGTGTGGTTGTTGGAAAAATGTTCACCTTTTACAAACTGATCAGTTTCTATAATATATTATCAGATTTTCATGACACTTGGAAGCAAATTTGAGGTCCTTTCAATCGTCAAAATAATGAAATGAGCAAATTTTACATACTAATGCTTAATCAGATTTTTATGCTACTTGGACACAATGACCCTTGGTTTGGGATACGTATGTGTGCGTGTGACCCCTTTTCAATTGGGTCAGAGGTCAGGGGTTATCTAGAGGTCAAGCCATCCATGACAGTGACCTTTCAGACGATACTTACTGTTTAGGACCGCATAGTATTTTTTGTCTGGTTTTATTTATTTCATTTAATCTTTTAACAGGTAATGGGAGAAGTTGAAATAAAATTTCAGAAAATGTTCATATTTTACACAATTTATGGAAGTACTGATAAATCGGTGGCAGAGTTGGGGCAGTCGTTGAACTTTCCAAAATGGAATTGAACTGCTTGATTTTGAATAATTTTGTTTTTATACTGCTACACAAGATTTATGAATTGCTACACACAATTAAAAGTGTGTAGCAGTTTTTGCTACACACTTTTAAAATCTTAAGGCGAACGCTGACCACACACCTCCAAGAAAGACGGTGCCTGGTCAAATTTTGTTAATGCAGATCGCAGATTCAAAAGAAACATACCTTGGTTTTAAATTTGATATTTGCTTATATTTTATCAGAACTTCATGCTTTTTGCTCTGTATCTCAAAAAAATGCACTTAAAGGAAGGTTTGTGATGAATGGTGCCAAATAAACTTTGCATAGAGTGCTTGCAATAACTCTATGAGTTTGATCTAGTGTTTATCGTACATTTCAATAGAAGGGCTAAACTTCTGATCATTTGACCAGAAGTTTATCTTGCAATAGAGGCCGATGTGTTCATTTGAATCTTGCTGGTTTGCAATTTTGTGTTCTCCGCATAGATTGTTCACTTTCTTGTGTACTTAATCAATTGACCTTACACAGATTATAAGGCTTGGCGTCCAAAGACATTCGCTCGCCCGAGTGACATTTGCTCACACTACCAAGAAAACTTTACTCAAACAGGAAGAGACATTCCCTTTACAAATATCACGACATTCCCTACACTTCAGATTGAGTGGAAGCGAAGTTCGCTCCGAATATTCGTGGGTTTGTTAAATTGAATCATCGCAGCACTTCAATATGCTGGAGTGACATTCGCTTTCATTGATTTTTTTTAAAATGATATTCGCGCAATTAAAGCGACATTCGCTATCCAATTAAGCGAATATCAAGAGCGAATGTCACTCGGGCGAGCGAATATCTTTAGATGCCAAGCCTTATCATATCAATTTGGGAAAGCTTTCATTTGGTCAATTTCCTTGGGGGCCGCGTCAAATCTCAACTGGCAGTTTACCGCCAGTTCCGGGCGGTTGTTATTGTTTAGAACAATATAAACCGGCTGGACCCGGGCGGTCAACCGCCGGGTGAGTTTGGAAGTGACCTCTCATCATTCTTTTCAAGCTATGTTGAGGAATTGGACAATACAAATTATGATCTAGTATTACATCCACTCTATAAATTCATCTTTGCTTCAAATCCAATCTACACATACCTGAATGAATGAGCAACTATGCTAGCTGAACTTCATCTGAGTCAGTTTTCCATTCAATGGAGTCACGAGGAACCTGTGTGAACATCAAGCAATGAAAAGAAATGAGTGATAATTATTGGAACAGATCAGATGCACATGCAGTGTGCAAAATGTCTTGAAAACTAAAAAGTTCAATTTTAATGGCAATACTGTACTTGGGGTCCTACTAAATGCCCACCTCATTTACTCAATATCATTGGGTCATATATCGACAAATGATGGCGCAAAGATAAAGGGGGAAGCAGGTGGCGCAGCGGTAATTGCAATTGATTGCCAGTCCAAACTTGCTTCCACAGGTTTTCCTCTGGGTGCTCTGGTTTCCTCCTGCATATAAAACTGGCAAATATAAATCTGACCATCTAACAGATGCCCTCATGGAAAACAGTGCTAGACACTGATGAGGCCATCCTCTTATACCGGTATTTTAAATTTGTTGCTACCATGTCTTACAGGAATTATTCAAGCTTGGGGGCATGCAATGCAAAATGGTGTGACTTTTCGTCATTTGAAGTCCATAAAGCTCCAATTTACATGTGAGTTGTATCCAGGTACATGTGGGTCAATCTGGCACCACCCCTCACCCTTCTGGTGGTTTCTTGAGTGGCATATACAAGATCCCACTAATAAGGTACCCCAGATGCATGGTGCCAATACCAATTTTATTTTCTGTTGTCTTTTATTCACAAAAACCAGGACCAACTTGCTGACTAAAATTAACAGAAAATTTGAAACCACTTAGAGAATAAATCCACTTGTTCGTTCCTGTTCCCCTTCATATTTATATTGTCCAAAAAAGTTCCGCATGATGCCACTTGATATTTACTTAGTGTTTTAAGCCACATGGGGGTAGATTTGGCTTTTTCAAAATATGAGGATATAGGGTCCTTTTCAAAGGCATGTGCAGTGTGGGTAAGCCACTTATGTGCTAAGTGACCCCAATGGGATCAAGACATGATTTTAATTCTACCTTAATTGTAAGTTTAATTTCCAACCGAAGGCTGTGCAATATCTTACCTCCTTACTGAAGTTAGTTTTCACTGACTTAGTTTTTGGTGATGTTAACTGGGCTGCTGGAGACCACACTAACACCTGAAAAGACACACAAAGATTTAAGTAAGCACTGATTTTAGCACAATTTAATTTTTTTTTTACAAAGATTGCACATATCAACTTAGTTTACTAAAAATTGATGAAACACTTCCAAACATCCGTCTACCCCGTTTCGGTCAATTTCTGGACTTCAAAATCCGCCTGTGCGTTATATCCTCAAGCATATGAGGTTGCACATTATTGGAAGAAAGAGAAAGAAAGAAAGATATGCCCCGGGGGCACCCAACTTTGGTTTTGGTAGGGGTGTGCGGCCCCGATATCTGAAACCCTAGTCTAGGGAACGGAAGATTGACTCTGAAAAGGAGCATACTATGGCTGAGTTGGGTCCATTTTTTACCAAATCTGAGGAAATTAACACATTTTCAAGGCAACAAAAAATGGTAAACAGTTTTTTTCATTAAATTGTATAATCAATATTGGTATTGATCAAGCATCATAACTACCAAATTTGCTGGAAAACAATGCTTTAATAGCTGAGTTCCTTCTATTTTTTACCAAATCTGAGGAATTTAAAAAGAAAAATCTCAAAAATAATGTTTTTTTCATGTTTAAACCTCGTTAATATGAATAAACGTTATTTTCAAGTATCATTATACCCATATTTGGAATCGTTTATGTATTAGCTTTCTAACCCTAACCCCAAAATAAACCAACGGTGGTCCTGCGTATAGACTTCACAAAAATGAAGTGCAAGATGGTCTTGCGTATCTATAGGCTAGTAAATCTGTTGATTTGACGTAGACAAAATTGCAACACAAGATGTTTTGGTTTAAATTAACTGTTCATGACATCCCAAACAACATATTCAAAATGTAGGAAAATGTACGCTTGTCAAATTGGGTTAATTTGCATAAAACAAAATGGCTGCCAAAACGAAGAGTGAAATTTCAAAATTGGTCAAATCTTGTTCAAAACCAGACGAACATGTTCCTCTCATCACAAGGAAGCAGAAAATGTATACTTTTACCTATGTCTGAAATATGGTTCTGGAGTTATAGCCAAAATTGTGGAAGGTCATATCAGAGGTCACGGATTTGGCCCTATGGGAGTCCAAAATTTCAAATTTGTCCGATTTTGTTCAAACTGGTCTCAAACTGTTCCTCTTGCAAAACTGTCCGCACAAAGTAATAGTTTAAAGTACATCAGATCAGTTGTTGCTATGGTAACAGGTCAACGAAAACTTTGTGCTACAGGCACCAATACAATGGTAAATATGGACTTTGTTTTGTCTGCTACCATGGCAACGATTGACCTGACACAATTAAAAACATCACTTTGTGTAGACACTTTTGCAGTAGGAACAATTTGAGACCAGTTTGAACAAAATCGGACACTTTTTAAATTTTCGACTCCCATAGGGCAAAATCCGTGACCTCTGATATGACCTTTCACATTTTTGGCTATAACTCCAGAACCATATTTCAGACATAGGTAAAAGTATACATTTTCTGCTTCCTTGTGATGAGAGGAACATGTTCGTCTGGTTTTGAACAAGATTTGACCAATTATGAAATTTCACCCCTTCTTTTGGCAGCCATTTTGTTTTATGCAAATTAACGAACTTTGACAAGCGTACATTTTCCTACATTTTGAATATGTTGTTCGAGAGGTCATCGCCAGTTAATTTCAACCAAAAAATCTTGTGTTGCAATTTTGTCCACGTACCCCCATGAATTTTCTTAGATTGACTAGTCTACTAGACACTTCCATAGATCTAGGAAAGCATTTTTAATTTTTTTCTTAGTTTTTGAGATATTGTCAAAAATTGTTCCAAAAATCCCACTCCTGACACCATTGTTGGCAAAATATGACATTTTTTTACCTATTTCTGGCAATATTTCAAAAAATAAGATAAAAATCAAAAATCCTAGATTCTAAAAAGTAAAATGGTTCCAAAACAAAATTAAGTTAGCTTTCCCGTATAATTTTGGGCCCCAAACCATGATTTTCAGCTCACTTTGTGAACACAAATTCCAACATTAGTCGACGATATAAAAGAACGTTTTGTTTGTTTGTTTGTTTTTTATTAGGCATTGTCAACAAGAAAATAACAAAAGTATAGCAATAGAAAAAATACACAAATTACATGAATTACAGA
>JXSR01S028409.1:6650-17100 GCA_000969725.1 Ophiothrix spiculata | reverse complement strand
TTTCTATTTTCGTGTTTTGAGTATTGGACCCATAGATATAGAGGGGGAGATACCAGGCTTTGTATACCGGCCCGTGTAATGGCGTCGTCAGCCATGGAGCTCAAATTGGGGGTATTCGGGTCAAACTCGGTTCGCGGCAAAATCAACTCCGAGTGCCAAGACTTAGCTACGCGTAGAGACAACCTGCGCAAATAATATTTTACGCGAATGATACGCCAAATTTGCACGCAAAGCGTGTGTGCGTGCTTCAATATTCGTGCATTATGACAAGGTGCGATGCATCATCGGCAAACTATCGGCAAATACCCGAATACCCCCAATTTTGTCTCCATGCCGGAATAAAAATGGCAGATTGCCTTGTATCTCCCCTTTAAATCTATGAGCAGCACACATAAGGCCTGTTTCTTGTCCTGGTTTTGGGAAAAAGAGGTTTTTATTTTCTTTTATAATTGATGAACTACTCTATATTTAACTGATTTAGAACCATTTTAACAGGTTGAGTGCGCAAATCTGAGGCGCAAATGACGTCCAAGAATAAGCCTTTTCTATTTTCGTGTTTTGAGAATTGGACCCCTTTAAAAAATCTCAAAACTCCCCTGAAATACTTCAGTACACATTTTGCAATGCTCACGAATAAGTGTGCCTTTCTTAAAAATATTTCTGATCATGTTATGATCGAAAATTTACAAAATAAAAAGAAATTTATATAATTTTCAAAAAAGAAGCCCAAGGGGACGAAACATATGTGACATGGTGTGGCAAAATCAGGCGGAACTGGGCATGGCTAAAAAATGAGAAAAAGGCAAAAATAATGGGAAGGGTGCATTTTGTCAAAACTGAGTTTTTTAGAAATTTGTAGTGGTAAATATGATAAAAACATAATGTGAAAATCCCAGAGTAAATTTCAAATGGGAAAGTATACTTTTAAACAAATAATATTTCTTTTAATTTTCTTTATATTTCTTTATTATTTTCTCTATTTTGTTGTCCATTTCTCATTTTAAACATTTCAGAAATTCAAATTTTAAAATTGCATAACTTTGGTTAGGAATGGTTATTTGAGATGAAACAAAAATGTTTAAAAAGAGCAAAGTTTATATTATCACAAAACATCAATTTCCATCTCTGCCCAGTTGAGCCTGGTTTTGCTATACCACGTCACATCATGGATCTATGGTCACATATATATTTTTTACTTTGCCTAATGGTAAACATTCAAACATGATAGTATAATGCTAATGAGGTAGACAGAAAATATTGCTGATGATGATCATGCATTAGATATACCATAGGGCACTGTAGACATGATTCATGAGTGAAAAAGGGATGATTAATATAACACAGACTGCATCAATAAGGGCAACATTTTTCATGTTATTGCAATAATAGTAATATTTGAAGATGACCTATATCACTATGTTTTTTGACACTGAAAATCACTGTGAAAAGCTGGGTAGTACGCTGAAATTCCATGAAAATCGCTAGAACAAAGAATTTTGTGGATGCTGAAAAATTTCACCTGTATTTCAGTGTTATTTCACGGTACTTTTCAGCAATGTGCCATTTCAAGTTAATGAGCTCCGAGCAATACTACTTTGTTTTTAAATAAAATACTGAAATATTTCTGAGCTTTTGTTTGTTTATTTATTTATTTTTTTTTTGGGAGGGGGGGGGGGGGGGGGGTGGATTGAGTTAGACACCATGCAAAAATAAATTCAATTTAACAACAACAAAAAAAAAAAAACATTTGAAAATGTTTTTTTTGTGATGGTTATTCGCAAAATGAAAAACCTCAAATACTAAATACTGTCAGGCTACTTGATAGGTGTCGGTCTATTATGCTTTACATTGTGTATGTAGATCGACCATCTTCAAATACCAATATTTCTAAAAAGATTAATTGAAATTGCCATGTTCCTAGGAGACCATACAGAAATCAATGAGTACAATTAGTGTGTTTCCTGGAAGAATCAAATCAATCAATACATAATGACCTGTACTTGACGACTTCGTTATTCAACTCTTGACAATTTTTATCCAATAATTATTCTGTTGCTGAACAGTTTTAAGACTAAAAATATATGAACCCTTGAATCTACTTGTTCAACCAAAGTTAAAGAGACTGCTTACAAAACTCTTGTCAGACCAAAGCTTGAGTACTGTGCAAGCATATGGGATCCTCATCATCAAGACCATAAAGACCGGTTGGAAGCAGTCCAACGCAGGGCAGCCAGGTTTGTCTGCAGAGATTTTCGACGTAAGAGTAGTATTTCTTCAATGATAAATGACCTCGGGTGGAAAACACTTGAGGAACGCCAGGGCATAGCAAGACTGAATCTCCTTTATAAATCTGTTCATCACCAAGTTGCCATAAATATTGCTACAAATATTCTTTTCTCCCAAGAACTTTTGTTGAGTGGAATTTGTTACCAGTGTCAACCCGGGAAGTTGCTTCTGTTGAACTTTTCAAAACCAAGCTAAACGACATGCAGATGCACCAATTCTTAAGGGGGGCCTACCACTAAAACATTCGTCTGCTAGCCGCGCCTGCAATTTATATATCCCATCGTGGAGTTTGTTGCAGTACCAGACAGATACAGATACTATCATTCATGAGTAAAATAATTCAGACATCAGATTAATTTAGGGACATGAACATGAGTTAATTGCTTTTTACACTACAGGAATTTTGTGCTGAAAATATACGCTGATTTTTTTTTTTTGCACTCTGGAAACCTCTCTTAAATTTGAAATATAAAGGGAAAATGGCACTCTGAAAAATTTTCAGTTATTTTTCTGTGTGATTTTCATCTATTGATATTGTACTTATAATTGATACAATTGATACATAACTCATTGTGATGTGAATACTGTTTGTTTCTTGTAAAAAGTGTATGATTTATATTTTTTATGTACTTACTTATAATATACAATGAGGGCATGGTTGAAAAGCAGTACTTGTCACTGAACCAGTAACACCCTCAATAAAGAAAGAGTAAATAAATAACTAAATTTTCAGCGCAAAATTCCCATAGTGTTAGAGCTTTTAAAACATCAAGGTCGTTTAGAAAACAACCTGCAGAACACTTTTTTACTGTTGATATGTGTACCTATAGCAACTACTACCTCAAAACAAAGATTAGCAGATGCGAACAACTCATGCATTCCCACAATATTAGTACAGATAATTAATTCATGCTATAGTTCTGAAACAGCTGGTAAAAATTACAAGCTAACTGAATAAAAATATTTGTGCAACCTTAGATCGTCATGTGAGCGCACGAAAGTTGTACTAAATGCTGCCCTTTACGATAAATTTGCATCACACACTACCATAATGTCCAGTCTTGGGTCAGTGGCTCTTGAAATGGCTCTTCAGGTGATGGGGTCACCTAAAGAACCATTTCAAGAGCCACTGGTATATGTGAGAGAAACTTTGAGGAACTTTTTGCACTACAGTGATAAGGCGTTAAGTTAATAAAGCATATGGCAACCATTGAAGATACAACTTTCTTGCACTCACATGATGAGATGTGAATCAATAGGTCAAATATTTTAGCGTAAATCCAGCTGCAATACTGAAGGAAAGCAAAATGTACAGGTGCATATTTTCTATAGAGAAGGAATTTCCATCAAAGCAGCAGCTTTCTTTAAAGTATCTACAATGATTGTGACAATGTCGTGATGACATTGATTTCAGTCAATCATTTAAACTCAACCTTGCTGGGGTAATGCACTTGTCAGTTGTTTTTACAGGTACCCGGGTATTAAAAGGGAATTTTGCCAAATTTGTTCCTTAAATTTAAGGTAACAAATTTCTGTGATTTTCTGCCAACTCTCTAACAGCACAGGGCATTTTCAAGTGCTGAATCCATGACCAAGTTCAAGCTTCAATACCCCATGACACTCCCGTCTTGTGCCAAACTCAATTCCCTGCTAAAATGATCTCACGAAGTCATCGCCGTAACCCCGTACATAATCCCCGCCAGTGGTGATATCTGCATTGCACAAATCCCCCTACTTTTTCATGACAAACTCCCCTGTAGTGCCTGGGTACCCAGGGGGCTGGAGGAACAATTGACAAGTGCATAAAGCTGGCTTCTATAGTGTCTGTCATGGTGGTAGCAAAATTTAGATTAAACAACAACAAAAATCAAACATTGTTCAACAAGGACCTTGTTGTCCTTGGAAAAAGTTTGTGGTAAAACACAATCAGTCATGTGAGTGCAAGAAAGTCGCATCTGCAATAGCTGCCATTTGTCATAAATTTGGATTGCACACTGTCTAATCTCCAATCTTGGGTCAGTAGTTCTTGAAATGGTTCTTCAGGTGACGAGAACCATTTCAAGAACCCACCTGAAGAACAATTTCAAGAACCACTGACATAAGAAAGCGATTTTTTGATGGATTTTTCACATTCTTGTGACAAAGTATAAAATAAAAATAACTTACGACAGCCATTGCAGATACGACTTTCTTGCACTCACATGACGAATTCACCTTCTAGTTCTACCTCCTAATACAAACCATAATACTGTAACAAAATATAACTTCTTCATGCAGAATGGATATACATAGATACAGAAAATGTTTCAAGCATTTTGTCAGAGGTGGTGAAAAGACAGAATGGAGATCTTATCATCACATAATGGACTTTCATTTTAAAGTCATTGTAAATTATTCCAACTAGAGCTCATTGAAAGCTTCAATTTTGATTGTAAAATTTCAAAAATGAACTTGATTGAAATGTTCAAACATTTTTTTATTCAAAAAAAAATTCTAAAAATAAAAATTTAAAAACAAAATCATTTTTTTATTCGAGAACATTTGACTTTGATGAAACATTTTCATCCATTTTCCGCATGAAAATATCTCGTGTTACCATGGTTACCAACCTGCCAAATCGACAAGGTCTTCCTCAGTGGCATTAGCTAAAGCGTCCTCCCATTCCTCGCCCAAGTTTAGATTCTCCTCATTCTTGTTCTTTTCAGCCTCCTGTTTTTTAAGTTCTTCAGACTTCTTAGGCTTGTAAACTTTGCCTACAGAAAAGACAAAGGATGGATGGGAAACAGAGGGGTGGAGAATATGATGACTTGTTTTTTGCAAGCAAATATAAGATACATTCATGGTCTGATACGTATGATCTGATTTGTTTTCCTTGACATATAAAATTGTTGAGCTCAACATAGAAGAACACACTACTATGTGCAAATGTTAAGGGGTTTTCTCAGAGAAGCAGTTGCTTACGACTGCGGGATAACAATTTTTTTCATAAATAGTAAAAAATTAAAACAAGTTGGTTCGCGAACCACAAGTCTTGTCTGATGGCGGTTCATGAAGGAAATTTATCATCCAAAAAAGGTCACCTTATTGATTGTTTAGTCAAAGTTGGACCATAGATTTGATAAGTTTGGTCCATGCGGGGTCAAGGGTTTACAAGTTATGTCCACAACCTTGAAATGCCCACAGATGACCCAAGGTCACCTTTTTGACCATTGTGTAAATGTGACCTCAAATGACCTTATGACCTTGGGCAAAGGGTTATCCAATGTCCACATTTGCTCCATGTAGAGTCAAGTGATCATAAGATATTGCTATGATCTTTAATGATTTTGGGTCAAATGTATGAACTTGTAATAACCTCAAGTCAACTTTTTAATTTGGAAATTTGACCTCAAATGACCTTTGACCCTAACTGACCTTGAAATTGGGTCAAGAGCTATGAATGGTCCAATTTGTTCAATCAAGGGTTCTTGAAATATGGCTGTGACCTTGAAATGACCTCAGATGACCTTACGGTCAACTTTTTACCTCAGAATGACCTCAAGTCAACCTTTTCACCATTTTGGAAATTTGACCTCAAATGGTCTTTTGACCTTGACTGACCTTGACCTTATGTCAAGGGCTATCCATGGCCCAAGTTTAATCTGTGGGGTTGAGGGATCATGAGTTATGAATGTGACCTCGAAATGACCTCGGATGACCTAGGTCAACTTTTTGAACATTTTTGAGATTTGACCTCAAATGACCATTTGAACTCAAATGACCTTGACCACACCCCAAAAGTTTCGCAGCGCGCATGTATCCCAAGACTCTTCATGTCACCAAGTTTCATTACCGTAGACCTTACGGTTTCGGAGATATGCTGCGGACGGCGGACAGCGAACAGAAAAGTGACTAGTATGTCTCTTCCTCACTATGTTCAGGCGAGACAAAAATGTTTGCATCCGTTTTGCGTGCGCAATTTTCAATGCACACTGAACGCATGCTTTACTAACGCGTTTGGTTAATCACACGCCACATTGAGAAAACCCCAAGTTCACATGATCACACATTTATCAACGGTGCAAAATTTGAGCCCTAAATATGAGACCCCCCCCCCAACAGCCAATGGGTCATGCCCTTGGGCAGGGTGGGTGTAATATACAAAGTTTCTTTGAAAGGAAATAATACCAATTGATGAGGAGTTTTTAATTACTCTAGACCTAAGCTTATAAAAGAAAAACATTCTCTAGATTTTTTATTACACAGTCATGTATGTGTAAAGACTTCACATCAGGACTGCAAAAACTGTTACTTGTTTTAAGAAACTGTTGAAAACATACCTTATGACAGAGACATTTTCAAATGTTTAATTTGTTCTTAATTGTTTTTTGTGCCATGAGCGCTCTTTGATGAGTGGATATGTGCCTATTATTATTATTATTATTATTATGTTTGGAGACAGTTCTAAGGCAATATTTGAAACATTAATTCAGACAATATGATGCTGTAAAAACATTTATCAACCTTTAAAAGGGTGTATCGTTTGTTTGTCAAAGATGGGCAGTATAACTTTTGAATCATATGATCAAAAAAAATTTTCAAACAAAATCGATAACCACTTTGCATGCCTTTTATCAAGTAGCAGCTAAAACGCTTAACAAAATAACACAAAAAGAATTCATGTTTTAACAACTTGCTAAAGATTAAACACAAATTCTTGGCTTTTATCACTTTCAAGTTTCAAAGGACAGTCACTACAGCATACAGTTTAATTAAAGGTATTGGACTTCGTAAAATGGAAAATAATTCTATGATTGCGACCAATATTTTTTTTTTTTTTAATTTTCTGATCATTTCAAAATTTCAAAAATAACCGAGTACGCTCAGTAAAAAAGCATTTTATACTTAAAACTTATAAGTCATTATGATATGACATGGTTAAAGTACCAGTACATGTATGACTAAAGGATAATTAAACAAGGATTTCAATTTGAAAAGCTAGAAAGAGTTTGTATGTGTTAAGCTTAATTCAACCTTTCCTGGGCAACCATCCTGTGAATTAACTATTCTGTATGTTTATTTGCTAAGAACAAACATGGCCCTTAACTCTCCCGCCAAATCTGTTGAACTATTTACCATGTCTGTCTGTAATTGTAATCATTCAGCAGAATTAAAAATAACATTATATTTGACATCATGAAAAGGGGAAAACCACTAGAGATGGTGACGGTTGAGGGGGGGGGGGGTACCAATTGTATTCAATGAGGTTGCCATGTTAGAATACTGCACTTGAAAACCGACTCTAAATCAGGATTTATGGTCCAACTCAAAAATTATCCTGACCATGGATTTTGACAGGTTGTTGATAGCACAACATCGGATTTATCCTGGAGGAGGGGTCTACAATGTACTCACATTTATGGAAGGTACTAGAATGTGCAACCTCCAAAACCCCTTATTTCACTCCCAAGATGCACATTTCAAGATTATTTCAGTTCCAAAGCCTTCCATTTTCCAGAGTAGTGGTAACTCCTCAGAAAGTGAGTGTCAGAAAAAAAAGTTTTCCCCAGGATTCGAACCCAGGACCTCTCCTTCCCAAACCGCCTACACCATTAACAGGCCACCGCAGAGTTCTAATGCAACCCCCATCTATGACATGTTTGGACTTGGTGCATTTTAGGTGATGTCAATAATGAGATTTAGTGAGACTTAGTAAGACTGATAGGGTTAATTCTTAAACAGAAAATTAAGTTCACCAGACCCTATTGTGGACTAAAAATCAGTTAAATTGTAAGACAAGAAATGAGATATATGTTGGAAAAGTGATGCAAAACAAACCAAAATTTTGTGAGTATCCCCTTCCTCTAACCTTCTTTCTATACAAAAGCGAAAATTTAAAAAAGGTGCAGCGACCTTTAAAAATACAATTAGCAGTTTCTAATGTTTTATTCAACACCCACATGACACATTTCAGCCCAATTGAACACACCCACTGTTGTCTCTATACCTACAATTCTCTGGGAGAATATGCTACCAGAATAGGACTGAAAACACAACTGGAATACAATTGAATTCAATTAGCAATAGAGACCTCCACATGCCATGCAAACAAAACATGTTCTACACAAATTGTTTACAGATAAATGATGGCTCTGACATATCCAAAGTGACTATTTTTGCTGGTAGTTTTCATTCCCATTTTATAGCACTTCAGAATTTCCCTTCAAGCTAAATGATACATTTGATTTTTACAATGCCACAATTTTGTTTCAAGTATAATTTAAAAATTTGAAAACCTTTCAAAGTTTAATAGTTATTTTGTGTTGTATATTTTCACCATTAATTTAAAACAAAATTAACAGTATTGCAAAAATTAATCCATGAGATAGTAATGATGTATGCCCTACATCTAACACACCATTAAGTATTTTTGTTTGTGTATGAAGATCCTCGATCTGTTTTCCTATTAGAAGTACATCATTATCATTAACAGCTTACAACGGGATTCTCGTTAAAGCAGGATTCTCGTGCTCTTGACGCAACTCCAGATGAAATGATATGCTCGAAATACAGATCTGCCTGTGTGCAATAATTAGACCCAAAGATGATGTGACTTTGTTTTCCCATTTGCCAATTTTCTTTGCATTGTTACCATGGTTACCATTTTACTGGCATAAAATAATAATCGATGGCACCAATTTGAAAAGTCAGAATAATTATTGGTATTTATTTATTTATTCAAATTTATTTTATTTATTCTGTATTCAAATCAATACAGATTCTATTCTCTATGTGTACTTCATATATTTACTAAATCATTATGTGTTCATTTCGATCACTTTAACCCACTTTTATGTTTGGTATTTCATGTACTCTAAACATGGTACATGAATTCACATACCAAAAAGGAATTCATGTACCTTACAGTGTATGAATTCACATACTTGTAACTTTGGACCAACCTAAAATCAGATAATTTTTTATATTTTCATGTTGAACTGAACCTAAATTTATAAATTTAGCTATGAAATTTTGAAGTCTATTGGCCAGGTTTTTATTTTTTTACAATTTTATTTATTTTTTTTCCTTTAAAAAAATTTGGTGACAAATCTGGCAGACAGAATTTAAAGTTCATTTACTGCTTTGAAATGTTCTTTGATATTCATAGGATGCTCAAAAATTGATTTTTATAAGTTAATCCATTAAATTGTACGCAAAGCAAAATCAGTTTGGGAAAGCTTTGTACTGTAAAGGAATTCATGTGCTTACATATATTTTGTACAATTTAAATGGAGTCCAACTAGGGTTAACTTGGAACTACTTGGTTACCAGGGTAACCAAATATACCGGTACCAACACCATGAAGGTAAAGGTACTTTTCATGTGCACATATGTGTGGGTGCACAGTATATAGAGTGGGAGTCAACCTCTAATGCTTTAGAATGAAGATAGACTCCATATGACATGTGGTCAGGCAGTACAGCTTTAAGTAATCAGAAAACTCTTACTGCTTTATTGATCACTTTCAAAATCTGGGAAGAACATTGCACCTTTCCTGCATTAACAGACCCAAAATGGTGAAAATAATCTTCTCACAAAAACACCCTCAAAGGTGTATTTATAAATTATTTATTTATAAATAGCCCCTATAGTTTACAGGGTGTGCTTAATAGATGGCCTATCATAGGTCACAATGGGAGGAGCAAAAATATTTTTCAGGCAAACAAATAAAAGAGAAATTCCCCCTCCCTGGCCCTTTAATACTCAAGTCAAATCCTTGTGACCTGGGGCAATTCTTTGGAGTAATTTTCCCAAAGTTGGTCTTAAACTTAAGCTTCATAAGATATTCATTTACATTGCTTCAACAAACTTACATTTTTGAAAAAGTTGCCCCTGGCTCTCATTTCCTTAAAGCAATACTATAAGATTTTGATCAAAAATTGTTTATAGTAAAAACAGCATAAAATGAAGAAATGTGCCTTTCTGAAAGCGTTTTCAAGAGCATTTTGTCAACAAATTATTTTACCATTGAAAAAATACTGGTTCTCGGAACCACACGATCCCCCTGGCCGACGTGATCAGAAAAATGGAAAGTTTAGGGAAATTTGACATCATATGACCTTTGACCTTCAGATGTGACCTTTGACCTCATCAACATATGAGGGTTCTTATATTATATCCACAA
>JXSR01S028402.1:145916-159122 GCA_000969725.1 Ophiothrix spiculata | reverse complement strand
CATTAATTTCGAAATATGAAACAATTACATGAGTAGAGTGAATGACTGTTATGGTTTTACCTAATGTATTGTTCTCCATCTAAATCTGCAATGGGATTGTTGGGTATATTGAATATTTTGAATTAACTTCACCCCAGATAGTAATAAACAGTGCTTTAAAATAGCACCAAATAGAGCAAAGTTCCCGAACTAGATGATTTTCTTTTCAATCCATATTTTTGAACAACAAACATATATGATTTAGCCAAAATTTAATTGAACTACACGTTCGTCATAACGCTTGTGTTAAGTTTTGGCTGAATGCATCTGTTCATAAATCTCAGCTCATACAATTCTTAAGAATAATACGGATGCTTCTGTTTCCCGCTTAAATTGGTAGAAGTAAATTCAAATCTAGAGAGCTCGAATCTTTTTAAGGTGATCAAAAAAGGTTTCCCCGTTTCAAATAGAATTTATTCTCACCTTGTTAACGCATTGTTTGGACAAGCATTATGATTTATCTGTATATTATAAGCTCCCAGTTTCTTGTTATGAAAGCTGCTTATGAAATAACGTCCTCTTTCTTTGAAACAAATGCACTTTAGTTTGTAGGCGCCATATTTACAAAATAAAATAACTGCAGCAGTTTAGGAAATGAAAGGGAAAAGTGTATAACACAAAGTGTTAAGTATATAATGATTTCACATTGTTCAAATACCGTTTTCAGCTTAACATTCTTTGACGTGAATACAAACTTGTTTAAGTCAGCTGAAAAGTCACGAAAAAGAGAGTATTGCGCGTAGAGCGTAATAAAACCCTTGTCAAACGTTTACATTAAACCAAAACTTTATTGACATTTTCCTTGACATATTGTTGACATCGTCATTGTCTATGTCATTCTGCCATACATACCTTGAAGAATTCTTTGCAAATTGATAAAGAAGTCACAAGCGTAGGTCTAGAAAACAAGTAAATCACCAAAGAGAATGATATCCTTCACCACGCATGTCATGTCATGTGGCAGACACGGGTAACTTTAGATCTGTTATCAGAAACTAGGGATACATACTTGCACTGTATCATGGGATATCATTTGTACTTGAATTCAACATCTGGAAAGATTTACATGAAGTTTACTTGAGGCAATCGGCAACATCAAGTTTCTACAAATGTTCACTGTAATCAGTGATCATAGTGATCACTGAAAACCGTGCGCGGTCCTAACTGGTAACTACATACAGGATGCAATTCAAGAAACTGATACCCACTGTCGAGTGTTGAATTGGAACTTAGATACCCTTAAAACATTGCTAAACTAGTTAGTGCTCGTTTAAATACAGTATGAACATGTTTTCTCCAGGTGTGTTTTTAGTGGTGAACAGTGGATTGCTCTGCGTTAATTAAAGTCATATTGTGTTTATGAAAACATTCCTAAAATTAGTGTTAAGGTTTGTTTTTAAATACTTGCTCTAATTGTTATTTAGTAATATTGAATCGATGTATATATGTGTTTTTATGAAATAAATTTGTATCTTAACTTAACAACTTAACAAACTAGGCTATAGTTTGGACCGTAACTTTATATTCCATGCAACACCTTTCAACAGATTGACAATTACCATTTAAATAAGTATTTGACGCTTGTTCTACCTATGTGAGTAACACAGGTGCAGGATTTTTGTTGTTTTATAACAGTGGTGCATGACACAACTATTTGAGATACTGTTCGGTTCATATAGAAATATCAGCGATATCCATGCTTAATGATAATATGATATCAAAAGTGTGCAATGCTTGGGTTAGGATTAATAGCAAAAGGTTTGACCTTGAAATTGAACGAAATTGAAAAAGAAAAGAAAACGTGTTCTTGTGTCATTTTGTAAGGTCAGTACTGCTTTAGTATTAAATGGTCAGTACGTTGGCTTTTTCAAAAATCAAAAGACGGTTTATGTATGTTAGATAGGTGTTTTATTAGGCTCGTTTAAAAGCCCCTTGATTCATATTAGCTTTGCAATTATTCCTTGATGCCATCAACTTATTGCAAGGATAGAGTAAATGGGTCATTATGATACCAAGAAGCTGTCGCTACGGCTTTTAAGTCTTTAATTGTTTTCTTAATAAACAAATGTATGTTTGCATGTTAATACTTTAATGATCAAAATGACCTTGTTTTTCATTCCTAACATATGTTGATATGCATATTACTCATCAAATTTAATAACACTGAACCAAAAAGCATGAAAAATAAGCTTAGAGTTAGGTAGACTAGATGAAGAGAATTTCCATAACAAACATGCCTTGCAGCATTTTCAGCAAAACATATTTTAGAGTAGACGGATTACACATTAGAATGGAACAATTTATGCCAAGAAAATCTAGAATACGTTTAGGCTGCTTCTTTTTAGCAGTTGTAATCATTGGTAATGGAATATTAAGAATCTAATAATGGGAACGCCTGCATTATATACACATTATAATGAAAGGTTGTATAAAAGGAAATTAATTCCATTCGCCATAGCAAAATAAAGGAATCAGTGCATAATGATCAACACGAATTACATGCCATTATGGTTTAACTATCGATACATTATAACTTGCCCTTTTGAACTTATCTGTCACTTTTAACAATTATCCGGTTTTTTTTTTCTTTTAACATCAAACTTTAAGAGTTGCGACTTTATCTACCCTAATTTTTTTGTTTTTGTTTTTCTTATAAATTGGAAAAGTCGAAGCAACTGTAGTTATGGGTTTTTTAAAGATTGCTGAAGCTTGGAATAATTTTGTATGATCTATATTAAGCAGCTCTATATTGCGTTTAAACCCAAAATAAATATTAATTGATGTAACTTGAACACATCAATAATTTGAATATATTTTTTCTTTAAAACGCCAAGGAAATCAAATTGACATCGAAATCCCCAGGATGCTCTTCAATGTATTTCTATAAAGCTATTGTAAGCGTAACTGTTCATAAAGTAATTGTATTGACATTTAATATTTCATCGTTTGCATAAAATGCAATACTCTGATTAATTTAATCAGGTTAATATGCTTATAAACATGATACAGTTGTTATCATATCATATAATCACCGAAGATAATGAATCGAAACCAGACAATAAGTCTGTTCAGACGCTTCGTTAAATATCTCCTTAAAAGCAAAGGTTTTTCTTTACAACAGTTAACACAATTGTAATTGACGAAAGAAGTATCGAATTAATCTTACTGTACAAAAGCGACTTACCAATCAACGTAGATGATAGTCTATTGTCTTTTATGAAAGCAAACTAGGCATATTTGCATTTGCTTTCGCTCTGGTAAGCACAAAGGAATTTGTTACGGATTGCAAAGTAGGGATTATCTATACATGCACTTATTGACTCCAGTGAATAGAATAAGCAATGGGTTAACAAAATATTATACAGTTTTACAAAAGCTTGCAAAATGCATTGTTATGCATATACACAACATTTGAACCAGGCTAATGATTATTTAACAAAAACTATCAAATATCGCTCAATGACTCAAAAAATCGTTGTAAACCATAATTGTTGATTCTCACAAATAAGACCTACAAGTTTTCTTGGATAAGATTGGTCTCAATTTACCTACAAAACGAGTACCGATCTTCAAAACCCTTCTAATATTACGTATACAACATTATACGTTATTTATAAATAGTTACTATTAATATGGTGCATTACAACATTATACGTTATTTAGAAATAGTTACTATAATGTGGTGCATGTTCACACCAAAATTAGAAAAGATATGCAACAAAATTAAATTGGAGATGGGTTTTAAAAATATCCCACAAATTGTTTGCGCATATACTTTATCGTGACCATTATCATGTTAACGTGTACTATTATATGTGTTATTAACCTGAATAAGATGATTTCATAAGAACTATCAAGGTGATTAATATATATGAGTTGCATGCATAAAGATAATTTTGGACAAAATAAAAAACAACAACACATATTTGATGGACTAACAATCATGAGACACGTAAATATCACGTATTTACAGCACATCCAACGCATAAACATACTACTAGCCTTACATATGCCATATAAAACGTATTATTCCTTGTGTTAAATTGTATACGAGTATATTCATACAATATGTTCTAATTCCTTATCATTAGCTTTCACCGCATATCTCATTGAATAACAAACATACTATTAAGTATTTTTTGTACACAAAATAGATTATAATAGAACATTTTAAGCCCAGATCGGTTCATCTTGATATCCCTGAATAAATTTGGCAAAAACTTACATGTACAATGTAATTATTTAGCAGCAAATATGTTTATTTCTTTTCAGTGAATCACTGAGGCACATCTTAATCAATACAGCGCATTAATTATGTTAACCACTGGTGGGCAATCATGCCATACCAGCTTATTCATTTTACTTACAAAAGGCAGTTCATCCTCGATGCTTCTTCGGTAAGCCAATGTGTTTTAATGTTCCCTCTACTTATGTGCAAAGCATATGTATTCATGCGAGAGCACGTCTGTTCCTAAAGGCTGTAGTTCTCGGAATCTTGGAATTAAGGATGACTCAAACAGAAGGAGAATTACTAGGAGATCTAGACTTGTGTGTCACCAATTCTACCATACTTCAGATTATGCAGAGTGAATTTTTAATCAAACTTATTTTATAATAACCAATGATTTTATCTACGTAAAGCGTATATTTAATTATCGTATTGTTATTAAAGGTTTGTGTTATATGAATACAAACATCAAAGAGTATTCTTTCTGTAAATATGTCATACAAAATATATAAAATGTTACACACTTAAAACTCAATAGGAAGAATTGACTTATTTGAACTAAGAAAGAAGATGTATTTCGTGCGAATCCCAAACAGTTAAAAGTCTTTATTGAAATATATGCATATTAAACCGACTGAGTCAATAAAAATCTTACAAAAAAACACCCTGTTTGTACGATATTGTTGTATCAAGCATTTTGAATTTTTATGTGTATGCATAACTGCATACGAAGACAATTAAGAAATCGGTAAAATTTGGACCTGCGCCAACTGGTTTAAGTAGCCACGGATGCATGTATTGAAATAAATTAATAAAACAACGCTGGAAATAAGAAACTAATTGTTTTTACGTAAATTTACAAAATAGCAGAAGAGCTGATTAAAATATGGTCTGCCATCTCGCTTTGCGTATATGGAATATTTGAGCATAATGTGTACCCTTAGTATTACCTCTCAAAAATGTCGTATCAAGATTTGCTGGCGGTGTTTTGTAAACTTGTGATTTCAGGTAGACAGACAAAAAGAAGAATTATGTTCGGCGATTTTTAAAATAGTGAGATCATTGATCTTCGTGAGCACTCTACGTTTGCTTTAAGCACTAGTCCAGTTTTAAATATATTCTTCTCAAAGTTCTGAACCATCAATGCTCCTCAAAAATACGTGAATTGTTAATTCTCTTGACCTTTGAATATAATTGATTTGTTGAATTGGTACAATGTGTTCATTATCTTATCAAGGAGCCTTTTTAAATTGGCGCAAGTCAATAATCTAATTGTCGTTATAATTATGTTACCATGCATACACACACACCCCCACACACCCCCGCCCCACCCCCACACACCCCATTGGTGTTCATAGATGACAGAATATGTAGTGTTTATTCACTATTTTTAAAACCGCGTTTATAAGTGTAACGGTTTTGTTGACTCACACGATCTATGTATTTGGTACTTGCGCATGTAATTCTTGATTTCATTCTCTTTGATCTTTACAGCTTACTAAATTGAAATTTTAAATTTGTTATATTAACAAGTGTTTTGTGTAAAATGGGTTATTTAGTAAAAATGATGTGTGGTGGAGAGAAATGGATGATCATTCCGCTTTTCAAAATTAAAACATGTAAAATAATTAAAATGAGCGCCGAGAGAAGACGGAAAATTATACTTTGAAGTCAGCAATCATATACCATAATGTATCAAGTACATCTCTACGTCTTATATCCAAATGGTTTGTTTGTTGCATTTCAAATATAAAAATAACAACTTGATACAAAGCAGAAATTACGGTTTTTATAAAATGCGATGCTTTAATATCAGACATAGAGCACACATAAAGATCCAATCTGTCCACACGGGACATATGGCGCAGCCATGCCCAGGGTGCCATTAAATTAAGTTAGATATCTATATCAAACCAGTATTTACCATTTAAAGATTACATGGTTGTAGATTTCATTTTCTTTTGCATATTCCAACACAGTTTCAATTTCAAACATGAAACCTTTATTTTGTTTTTGTTCAACTGATTGCTACATGTGAAAAACACACTTTACTCTTGTGCCGACGCCAGGCCCAATTTAACGCCATATGCAAATAGTGTAAAAAGAAAGGCTGATTAAAGTCACATTGTAAATATCAAATTAAAAGACAAAACATATCATATGATATAGCTGATGACGCCAGTTGGTATCTGGCGAAATGCTCACTACATCGCATATCGAGGCTAGTTAAATTTTGGTGATATATAAGCTCAAGTATGATACATGTATGATAAACTTCCAAAACTAATTATAACTTGACAGTGTTTGCAATATGAACACAATAATAAATATTGCAATCATTTAATTATGTGAGTAATGACCATTTTTGTATATAAGATCAGGACCTTAGTACGAATTAAAATTAATTTTATTTAAAAAAAAATGAATTAGATCATCTTTAGCCTTACCAAGTGTAGCGAATCAAATAGACAATCACTTTTTTCTATAAATGTCTCAAGTATTTGTCATCATTAAATACCGTCTGCTTTTATAAGACTTGCCTATACTAAAATGCATAGAAAAAAGTAGTATGTTCTTAGTAAATTGAATGGTAAGACGTTTGACCAGAATAGGTTTCTATTAGAAGTAGGAAACTAAACCCTTATTATTTCTCTACCTCTGGCTGTATGGTTAAGCCATTCAATATAACCTAATCACACAAAGGGTGAATTTGCGGTGAAACAGCTGATTGATTTGTTATGTAACGTAAAACCACCGACATTCATTCACTCTTCTTCATAAAAGACAGCACCAACAAAGATTAATTGTAGAGTGTTGAGAACACTAATGCATGATTTATTATCACCTTGTCGAGGCATTCACTATGTACGGGTTTGGTTGATCCAGGCTATTATGTTACACACCCAGCTGCTTTTGTATAAAGCTGCTCATAAAAGAACGTACTTTTACTATCACAAAACCTGCACGTTGGTTTACAGGCGCCATCATGGAAGCACAATATTAATATATGGAGAGAAAATAACTGCAGCAGATATAGTCCTTACAAACAAGGGGAGGGAAGATATTTTACATGATATGTTGAATATATATATACATACTTTCAAATAAATTAGTTTCAACTAAACATTTGTGGCGTATAAACGTGTCCAAATCAGCATTAAAATGAAGTGGCCATTGTTTGTAAAACAAAACAAAACAAACAAACAAAAAAACAAAGAAAAAGAAACACAAACAAACACGACTTACGCAGACCAGACAGCCATTAAAATTTGTTTATATTGAACCAAGGTTTATTAATCTTTAGTTTGACATATTGCTGGCATCTTCCTTGTGCATATCTTTGTACAAAATTGTATGATTTGAAACATGAGCAAAAATAGGCGATAGACAGAATGTCTAGAAATTAATATGTACACTGTCTCGTTTTCGTAAATCGATTTTCTAATATTAATATTAGGCTTAAGATTGAAAAAGTAAGGTGTGTAACAAGAATCCGCTAACCGTGATTTATATTGTTCTTAAGGGTTTTAATTGACACTAATTAACGAACCTTGATCATGAGGTTAACATTTCCATGTATAAAATGCAATATTTGGATGTAAAAATCGTTTAAAAGTTAGAAAAAATTTGAAGCGAACGGACAAGGATTTCTTAAGGCTTGTTTAAATGCTTATGGTATATGCCTATGAAGTGTTGTTTTCAAATTGATAAAGAAGTCACATGCGCAGGATAAGAAAACAAGGGCACAACCTGATATAACACAAGCAAATGATATCCCTTGCTATGTCATGTGGCAGACACAGGAAACCAAATACACGATGCGGTTCATGATACCCAGTGCGAGTGTTGAATTAGAACTTACATACCCTCAAAACATTATTAGACTAGTTGGTATTCAAACATAATCAATTTTTTATGTTTTCTCCATTTGGATTAAGTGTTTAATATGTATTGTTTTGTGCGAATTCACGTCCCATGTTGTTCAGTACAGCGAGCAATTTCTAAAGATGAATTTGGGTAGACTTAGTTACAACCTTTAAGTAAATATTGTAAAGTAAGTTTTTACGGTAGTTATTAATTTAAGAATATTGTATCAATACTTACACCCTATTTAGTAAAATAGTAAGCGATAGTAAACTGTATAGTAATTATGCCGTTTGAAACGTAACTGTATACTCCAACAACACTTTTCACCAGATTGCCAATTACCATTTAAATAGGTATTAGGTGACGATTGTGGTTAACTTAATGAATTACACAGGTGCAGGATATTTTTCATTCCGTAAAAGTGAAGCTTGCCTGAAAGAAATTCAAGAGATATTCACGCGTAATTTTGATCTTATAAACTAAAACACACCTGGAGGTTTTAGGTAAGGAATAAGATTATGTCTTGAGGAAGTATCGATAAATCGAGGGTTGAGAACACCAAGGCCGTATGTGCATTTCAACCATCCCAAGAACAAACGATTTCAAAACCTAATGGGTATTTCCAGATGATTGATCTCGTACATCTGTGTAAAAGATCATTCATCTTGAAAGCATCATGGATTATTGCCTTGCAAATACGCCCTTTATACTCTCAACACTCGAAATGGCATTTAGAGGTGCGTAATAGCCGTCATGTTTTGTTACTCTGAGTATTGTATGTTCGTTACGGACCTTATCTGGAGAAAAATCGTTGATGTGAAGTCAGGATCTTCATTTATATCCAGTTTAATTTTAATATTCAGCTAAATGTTTTTGTCATATACAATATTTAACAACAAAAAGTGATATTCGAAATTTAAAATATAATCATAGTGCAAATATTTTTTTCATCTTGTGTAAAGGTGATGCATTATAAGTCAAGTGTTTGGAATAATGTAGATATGTTAATGCCTTACACGGGACTTTACACTGACACATGCTGTTACCGTGTCTGATTTCTTTTCCCTATCACGTGCAGTTCAGTTACCGGAATAATCAATGATCGCTAGTTTCATAATGCACATTACTTAGTCCCTATGTCAGTAGTAGCAGATAGCTTGCGTTGTTCAAATACGAGTACTGCAAAAGCCTTTGACCTTGAAATTGTACGAAATTGAAATGTGAACTTGTAGCATTCATTAATCGTGAAACGTGAACGACGTTGGCTTTATAGAGAAAGTATTGTAAAACAATGAAACAGTTAATGTTGATTTCATTTTGGACAAGTTTATAACCTTCATTTGTGGGTGCTGTTAATTCATAACAGCCATGTAATTATTGCTTGATTGCAGCAATTAATTGCAAGGATAGAGTTAATTGGTCATTATAATCTCAATAGGCGTCGGTCCGGGCTTTTAACACATTAATTATATTGTAAGATACAAATGTGTGATAGTGTTTTTAATACTCAAATAATTGTATGTCCTTGTTTGTCATTAGAAACATATGTCAAGCTCTCCACACAGAAACAAAAATCCACAATTTCTATCATAATCATCTTTGCATGCTTGGCAAATTAACATTTGTTGTTTGCTTATGAGCATACAAAATTGACCTCGGCTTAGAAATATATGAAAAACCGGGTCTTGATTATTAATTGAAAATAAACAAACAATGCACCTCGGTTGCTTAGCATTTAAGAAGACTTGATGAAATGTGTTTCTTGTCAATACGTAGTTCCTTTAACAAATATACTATATAGTACTCTAAGTAAAACTCATTTTGAGATTAGAAAGGATAACGCATTAAAATGGAACAATTATACAAAAACACTGAGACTCCGCCTATAAGCAAATTTGTTACATACCTTTAACCCTTGTCTTACCAAAGTATTTTTGTAACGTTTGTTACACCCAAAAAGAAGTTGGGTTAAAAAGGGAACATGGTTGGCAGGTTGGGTTAAAGTTTGCACAATATTGGTTTATTTTGTACACAATCTTAGGTAAATGGTGCACGTTTTACCCAACATTGTGTCAAATTTTACCCAACCTGCTAACCATGTTCCCTTTTCAACCCAACTTTTTTAGAGTGTATCAAGGGGTTGGGGTGGTTACCATCCCCCTATGAAATTGAAATTTAACTGCCAAAAGTTAAGTTGTTTGGTACTATAGTATAGGGTAGGATCTCCTCTTTCTATTGATACCAAAATCATAAAAATTGGTCAAGGCGTGTAATTATGACGTCATAAGTACTTCCGAGTCGGAAAATCAGGATTTTTGCCAAAAATGGCCCAAAATGGTCTGCAAGTTTTAGGTCCATACCATGCAGATGAAAATGTAGATACTGATCAAAAATTCGGGCAGAATCAAGTTGGTTTTATTATATAGTAACACTTTTCAACGTGTTTACTTTTTCCTGACTGCGGGATGTATTAAAACTTCTTTACCCGTAAAGCAATGCAAATGATAAAAAAAGTGTGATTTGATACCTTATTATTAGCTTCATTGTAAAAACCTTTATGGATAAAGTGACGTTATAAGTAATCTACGATAGACCAACCCATCAATTATTACCGAAGTACCAGTCTTCAAAAATATATAGGGTATTAAGGAAGACAGGAAAACATTATTGTTATTCCTTACATTAAATTCATACAAATTGTTCTTTTACACTGTAATTAACTTTTACATTATCAACTTTTGCTGCATATCGTATGGAAAGATAAGCCTGTTACAAAAATATCCTTTTACAAAATATAAATTTCAAAGAATATTCCAAGCTGCCGTTAATAAATATATGTCCCCGATTAGACTTGGCAAGTACGTATTTAGCAGTATGTTTTGTTTATTTTTCTCTGAGGCGCGTCTTTATGAACATAATGAAATAATTGTGTTAACCATAGTTAGATATTATTATAAGCGTCTTTCCCGACGCTTGGTTAATAAGCCAGTGTGTGTTTTTATGATGCTCACACCATTTATGCGCTTCACAGCTTTGAATTCATGCAAAAACAAGTCTGTAATAAAGGCTTCCGTTCTCCGAATTAAGGAAGAGTCAAATAAAAGGATAAACTGAGAACTCGACTTAAGTGTCGCCACGTGAATCGAATAAAATAGTATACAAACTGAATTGTTAATTTCATGCTTTTTTTTAAATCTACATTACTTTTTCTTTATCATGTTATTACGATGGTTTGATTATATCAAAATGTTAAAAAGTGAATTATTTGGGTAAACACAGGGAAGGCATACTTTTTGACACCCTTTTTCTGACACCTTTTCTACCTTTTATAACGAGGACAAAGATCTTCGTAAATGTAAGTATTGATTGTGGACATAAAAAAACCTTATTTAAAAATTTTATTTACTGCAGTTTCGTATAAATGTGACATAATATTATGTGTTTTAACAACGATTTAAGTTGCTGTAGGATTGAGCGGTGGACAATACCTGGAGTTTTCAGACATGTTTCAAGTACTTGTTGGCTGCATAATCCGTACTGGGATCTTTTCACCCAATATATGTGTACCGTCGCGGCAAAAGGGTCCAGTTGTCGGCTCGTACATGTTGCTCCTTGTAGCATATATAATGTATGGTATTTGTATACACCAGATATGCTACAATGAGCAACATGTAGGAGTCGACAACTGGACCCTTTTGCTGCGGAGGTACACATATTGTTTGTTAGTTTGCAACTCGAAACACAGTTTTCAATTTAACACATGGTATCTTCGCTGCTGATGTTTGTGCTGAAGTGGCGATATACATGTGAAAAAAAAACTCACTCCTCTCCAGTGCTGACGTCAAGCCTAGTTTAACGCTAAATGCACAAAGTGCAATAACGCTAAAGCTGAAAAGATTGAAGTCACATTATCAGTTTTAAATTATGTGACAAGATATTGTGTTTTGGGCCAAGTATACGGTATATTATTTTGATTGACAACAAATGGGTCTATTATTTTTGTTAGCCATATCTTATGATTATCTGTGGCCATGTCAAAATCAGTGAAGCCATAAAGAAGTATATTCCACTTATTGACTAATGTAAACTATAGAAAAGGCCTTAATTAATGAAAAATGAAAACGTATTCGTCATCAAAATTGTCATGTTAGTTGTTTCACTAACCTAGGTTTTGTTGGCCACATTTTGTGATTATCTGTGGCCATGCCAAATTGAGGGAATCCTTAATCTTAAAGTGTACTACACTTATTAACTAATGTAAACAATAATAAAAAAAAAACACCCGAAAACGCATTCATCAACAAAAATTTCATGTTTGTTGTTTAACTAACCAAAGTATGACAGATCAAATATTACCGTTTGAATGAAACGCGCGATATTTCTATATTAGACAGTGTCGACACATAGAAGGTTCAATCTTTCCATGTATGAAATATGGTGCAGCCATACCCACGTATCATTAACTTGAGTTCCACGTCCATAAATCCAACCAACATTTAACATTTAAAAGGTACAAAGCAGAAAACAAGGCCTTTTAAAAATGTTTAGCTCTAAAATGTATAGTAGATTTAATTTGTTACTCGTAACACAGTTTTCATTTAACACATGGTACCCTCGTTGCTTATGTTCCAATGATTGCTACATGTGAAAAAACACACTTCACCCTAGTGCCGACGTCTTGCCCAATTTAACGCCAAATGCATATGGTGTAATAAAGCTAAGCCTTACAGAGATTAAAGTCATATTATGAAGTTCAAATTAAAAGACAAGATATTGTGTTTTGCGCACTGTATAAGGTATTGTGTTAAGGTAAGTGTCACATTTTAATACGTCGTAAAAGATTTAAACGTATGCCATAATTTATGGTAACCTCGGCAGCATTATTTAAATTGCAAACATTTCTAAAATATTTCAGTATTGATGACTAGTAAACAAATATTTCATGTTTAAGTTTTTCCTGCGACAAAAGCATTGGTATTATTTTCCAAGGTCGAGAAAAATAGTAATCAACGCCACCCACTTCAACTAGTGAGTAGCAGGTAGCACAGATATTCCGAAAAAGGATTTATATT
>JXSR01S028402.1:59704-71692 GCA_000969725.1 Ophiothrix spiculata | reverse complement strand
AATATGCACTTGTGTCATTCGTTTTACATTGATTCAATCATTGTATCTTTAGAAATCTGATTTATATCAAATTTAAACACAACCTCAAAAGTGGTTCTTTACCGTGAAAGTATTCTTGCTTAAACTCAGCGCTCTTCAGTCTATAAATCATTATATCAATTTGTACTGTTACAAAATTGTGTTTCTCAATAATTTCAACCATATATATAATTTTATCAAAGAAAATGCATCACACATTAAAAGTAATCTAAAGCAATCTGACTAAAATCAGTTCCATCAATTTCTAAAATACCATCGTCAATAATGTATTGAACGCATTCCATGATAGATTAAGTAAGTTGCGTTAAAAGGCTCCTGTGTAAAATATATTACTCATGACACAAAGTGTTTAGTCGATCCTGTCCTCGCCAAGAACGATTTATTTGTTAAAAGGCAGCAATTTATAATGTTTCATTTTCAGGCACGTTTTATTTTGCCGGGTGCAATAGAGCGTTATGCGTCATATTACGGAAAAGATTTACCGTTTACCGATCTCTCATGTGGATATAATTGCTGCATGTTTCTTAACCCTAAGCAATTCCTAACACGTAGTCAGATACACATTTTATTGTAACTGGGAACAATTTAACGATCCTTAAGATGGTTGGTATAAACGAAGAGGCGGTGTGCCTTAGAATTATGTTTGATGATAAAGATGGAAATACTTGATACATGTACATTGTTCCATGAATGTGCTGGAAGCTATTCTGAGACGTTTAAAGAAAGGATAGAAAATGTTTAATAACGTAATGGTCTCTGTAATGCTTTTATTTTTGTCTATTTGTATATCCGATCAATTCAAACAGAATAAAATCAATTATTTTACTGTAGACCATTATTTTGACATATTGTCGTATTCAATTGATTAAGATGTGAAGATGCAAATCATGACCTTGATATAAAAAAAATTGACAAACATAAATTGAACATTGTCATTCATTGTTTGATTCATTGTGTACTTTGACATTTAAATGTTTTCAAACAGAGATATTTAGCACTAATAGAAAAACGTCACACTGTAAAAGACGTTAAGATAATAGTTAAATACAAAAGATAATAGTTAGACTGAGGTTACCACGAGTCCCGGGGGAGGGAGTCTCATATTGGAGACGACTCGGTCAACTCACGTCAGATCCTAGAGTGCCAAGTAAGAGAAGTGTTGTCTTTAAACTTTGCATTTCTGGAAATGTGTTTATTATATCAAGTTCTTTTCAGTCAAGCTAACAATGCTTCATCGTGAACTATTCAGCTAATAGCATACGATAAAGAAGACGTTTAAGTTCAAGGGTCCGTGGCCAAGTGGTTAGAGCATTGGACTCATGATCTGATTGTCGTGGGTTCGAATCCCAGCACTGGCGCTTGAGCTACAAAATGCCCCTAAAGCAATTATTGTCACGTCTACATGATTAGCCAATATATGACTGATTAGTCTAGTTTAAAATTGAGTGGTGTACGTGCCATCTTGCGTTATGCAGCAAAGCTGCCCTGCCGAGTATCCAATGGACCGATTTAAACAGACAGACAGAGTATATTTACTAAGCTTTCTACAAAATACACAAATATTTAACCAATAGTTCAAATTCAGGAGACTAAAATAGTTTTTGCAACAAAACTTGTTTCAACCGTGTCTGATTCTACATAGAATGTTGAATGTTCCACTAGCCCTAGTCGTACATAATAACAGTACACGTAGATGAATCAGCATGTCATAATGCGACATTTTAAACACATTATTCTGTACTCGATTTAAAAGATGTAAGTATACAGTTTCTATTCGTTCAATCATTATTTGCAACCCGAAAAACACTTCCAAAAATAATCATATTCTATAACTGAAGCAGTACTTACTCGTATATCAATATCTGCCGCAGTGGTCGAAATGGCGAAGGCGGTATTCATTTATAAAATTGAATTGAGCGAGTGGATACGGTATATGCAGCATTTCATAATTTTCAAAAAAGAGAGAAAGAGAAAAATATGAATAATAAATTGATTTATTACTGCTTTCTGGCTGACAATCTGATTGAAGAGATATATTGCACCTTAAATGTATGCATTTTTAAGGGGATGTAAGAATTATGATGTATTTTGTCATAATATTGTGTCTTTGTATCCCAGTGACCAATTTACACACATACACGTATAAACAATAAAAGTAGGTATTTTTTATATCTAGGTGCCAACGCAAAATTGTTTATACCATTATATAACGAAAAATATGATTGATACGAACTAAGCCCAGGAAAAGACGGAATGTGCTAAATTGTAAGAACCTTAAACAAGAAATATTCTAACATGTAAATGAGATAAAATACTAGATTACACTTGTAAATCCAGTATTGTTTAAAGAAAATATAAACGTCATTGCAAAACTGTTTTTTATAAATATTTTGCTGGGTTAGGTAATTTAATTACATATCAATCTTAGCAAAATGTTTGTTTGTCATTCACAATACAAGTGCGTAGTTCAATGTCCTGCATATATATAATTGCAAATGACATTATAAGAAAGATCTAACGAGAGGTTTTCAAAAGTAGCATAAGCTTAACGTCATGTGCATCATCACAACAAGACTGTAGTATTTTATGAGGCATCTGTTAATTTCCGCAAGGCTTCATGTGACCAAGCATTTGTAGTTTTTGAGATTAATGAATCCGCTTTCTTTGTTTTTATTGAATTAAGGCATCATGACGTTTCTAATTATAAAGAATGCATAATTAATTAATGTTTGGCTATATAAAACTCTGCATCTCTTTGATGATAAAAGAATAAATAAAACAAAATGCACCGTTTAATAATTCCTTGAATTTTCTGGGTGTTTGTGCATATATTACGTAATGTAAGCATGCTACTTGAAAATTAAAATCTTTTTTAAATGAATACAACTTATGTATTGATTACCGTTCATCATTAAAATATATACTTTAGATTTTAAACATAAAATGAAGCTTTGAAAAAGATTTTAAGAATGACAAAGAAAAACCTTCCTAAATATAATTAATTAAAGCATCGATTCAAAGCAACAAAGCACGAAACAATTGTGACAACTCCTTGTAGCGCCTCAAATATATAGGTAGTAACCAAATCTAATGCAGTATACAATAATTTTTAACTATTATCTGGTTTGGAGTTATCTGGATTGAAAGACATTTTGTTCATACTTATTTATTTGTGTTTGTATGTTGTGTTGCATTTGTATTACTTCCGCTTAAGCAATGAAAACCAGTGATAAATGTCATATATGAAGGTCGTATGAGTAATGGTGTTTTATGTACCACTTCCTGAGCTTAATGTTGTCGTAGTGAATTAAGTTAGCATTGCACGCATGTAAAGTGTTAGTTTACTTGTTTGTTGGGTGTCCAAGACATAATCGATATAACACCATGGTATATCGGTTACAAAGGTATTGAGAAAGGAAATGCATGCACAAGTCGATCGGGATAAGATTCCCTAGATTCGCTTTTAACACTTCTGGATCGAATACTACGGTAAAAGACTTGCATATATCGTATGCCACCAACAAGTCTTCACTCAGAACAGCCATATTGAATATCACGTAATTTAATACAACGACACAACCACAAATCATTAAAGGGACTTAAGATATCGCGTTTGAGCAAAACTTAAAACAGTAAGTATTAATTCCCTAACTTTCAAAATTGCACCTTACAGTCAGTGGCGTAACCAGAATTTCAGTATTGGTAATGCACACTTTTTCGAGGTACACCAACATTTTTCAAAGCAGCTTTCCAGAACTGACAAGGGGAAAAAAAGAGACGTTTTCTGATCGTTTTCGTGTCTTTCACATCCTTTTCCCCCTTTTCAATTAAACAACTACATCAATTTGATATTTTTTTTAGTTTCTTCTAATATATCAATATCATCTTGTGCTAGCGGAATTGGTAGATCCCCACACAATTTACCGACAACGCATTCGGTGACCGACAATTGACATATCGGTGGCGCCTGTACGCCAAGTACACCACCTCTGGTTACGCCACTGTTCAGTTGTGTTGAACTTAAAAGGAATTCAAAGCACCTATATTTTTTCATTAAAAGCAACAGAATTAATATTAACTTAGTCTATCAAAATTAGATAAAAATATATATATAATTTGGGAGCCACTATTATTACGGTATATAAACATGATAAAATTGCCTTTTTCATTTTAAAATCTAAGTAAACCCACTTGCATATTATGTTGCCTGTTTTAGAATATGTCTGTTAATTGAAACGTAAAATAGTAGTGTCCTTTGGGAGAATAGTGCGTGATTACCTACCTAAGTGGAAGTGCCTTTCTGTGTCTGGTAATTGCATGGCATAACAGAACGCATTATCATTTGGATAATGGATGAGGTTTGAGCGCTTGTGTTCTCTTGTTTTAACGAGCAGTGGATTTGGATAGATTATTTTAGATAGATAGCGGTGTTTTGTGTTCATTTAAATAATCATATTTATATTTTCATTTTCTATTTATGTCTTTCAGCAAAGACCAACAAAGCGGACAATATGTGGTGCCTTGCGAGACGATACCCACTGGAAATGCCTAATTCTTAGCATCCTTATGTACGGGAGCCTTGCAGTGGTGTTGTGGTGCAAACTTACCCTGGTAGAAGTTGTAGCTTATACAATTAATGGCAATCCTGTAACTCTAGAAGATAGCCCATGTGAAGACGGATACATGTACATTCCCATCGCATTCCTCGTGCTCCTGTATTTGATTTATCTAGTGGAATGTTGGTACAGTGAAATACGTATTGAGATTTATTATAAGGAAAATGCAGAAACAGTTTATGACAGGATACGCCGGATACGAGAGGCATATCCTGTTGTATGGTGGAGAGCTATATCATATCATTACAATCGCCATACTAGACAGGTGACTCGATACAGGCATGGCGATACATACACAACAACACAGGAATATTATGAGCGTATAAACACACATTCCGCTGCTGGTGCTTTTGACTTCACTGCTGAATGTGGCGTCAAAGATGTCTCTAAACACCTAACAAATCTGGAGGATCATCCCATAACCAGAGTGACTTTCACTAAAAATTTTATGTTTTTGAACGAGGATGCAGAATATGATTATTTGTCACAACGTGCGAGATTTTTCAGCGAAAACGATGGACGTGATGAAAACATGGAAACTCGTGAAGGTCTTAGCTTAACAGATGTTGAATTTACTGACGAAATGGTTTCGTATGCATTTTCTAATAAGCTTCCATGGTATTTTTCTTTGCCTATTTTTTGGATTTTATCATTATGCTTACTGTCATGGCCATATAGATTTCTGGTCTCGTACAAAACTGCTCTTGTTGATTATCAAATAGAGAAGTTATTTGGGACTAATTATGCCGGTGGAATGATTAGAATAAATACTTGGAATGGAGACACTATGCAATTAAATCGAGCTGCAGAAAGTGACCGTAGTTTGGAGTCAATGATAAGGGGAAATAGGCATGTAGTGCCTAGTTATTCTGAAGCAGTACTTATGGACATTGCCAATGGCAATTGTCAAAGACAAGGTCAAATGTCTAATAGAACACTGAATGCTTCAACAAGAAGCTTTGGTGGAAGTGACGGTTTGTTGAATAATGGACGTCTAACAGTGAATGGTAATGGCAGGAATTCGTCAAGACGGACGTTATCTATTACACGATCTATAGCAAGTGCGCATCGGTTATCCGCCACTTCACCATTACTTGGAGGGACTCTTGGAGCATTTGGACGGGCATATAGATCTATAGTTGGTATTTCGCAAATACCGCTCAAAGATCGCGTGACAGGAAGCACCGGTCACGTACCAAATAACATGCACGTAATTCCATTGTCAAGTGGGTCTGACTCTATGCATCAGATAAGTAACCGGAATGCCAAACCTACAGAAAACGGAACTTCTAATGGAATTGCCGGTGGAGTCACGACAAACGGGGATGGATTACAAAGCCCTAACGGGAATGTAAGACATAATACACCATGCAACGACGAGTCTGACGTAAGAACTAGTAAAGACAGCTGTTCTGGAAACGATATCATACAAGAACCAAATAAACCACGAAAACGACCAACTTCGTTACCATTGTGCTTAGGTTATCGTACAAATGTTTCTAATCACGAAAATGAAGTTGATCAAAGAACAGTTCAATCCTGTTTAGTTGTCGACTCTAGAGGGGTTAGAACAGTTCTATGTAGACAACAAGGAGCGCATCAGCACAATCTGTCTCCCGATGCTCCATCTGACCCTACTACGGAAAATATCAACGTGACAGACATTCCTATAACACCAAGATGTTCCCCTCCGGCTTATGAACTTGCTATTGAAATGGATATACCACCACCGCAGGAAGTCCAAAGAGAAAGGAGACATTCGCCTACAGGATCTGCAGATACAAATGTTAATATTGAAACTTCTTTATGACATGAAGACTTGTAGTATGATCTTCCAAATGCCTTGGTGACTTTCAGAATAAGTATTCATATTTATTCGTTTTATACTATGCGACTTTTCTTTAGATTACTTTGATGTGTTTTGACAACTTGTTTAATGTTAAATTTGATATAAAGTTTAAAATGTATCTTTTGTATAGTCTTTAATTTTGTAATGGCAGAATTTATATTAGAAATCAATTTCAAGAAGAAATAATGCATTACTTGACATATTCAAAGTGTTCCAATAAACATGTACAAGTGGAAAACGCCCTCTATGGCGAAACAAATATACTTGTTTGACATAATGGTGCATTAATGTAAACCAAAGCTTTCGAAGGTCGTTTATCGGTTCAAATTGCCTTCTTCAATCTCGAGATATGTTTAATTAAATACAAAAGTGGAAAATTACAATTGAGCCGATTTTCCTGAGAAAAAAAATTGGCAAATATTAATGTTGGTATTAATTTTGTAATAAAATTAATTTTTGTCAATTTTTGGTAGCAAAAGGCTAAAAGACTAAATAAACACGACCAAAAATCATCACCCTCACTGTAACGAGGATTTCTCGTAACCACCAAAACAGATGTCAAACGTAATTGTAGCATTTGTTCGATACGCTGTTTTTAATAAAAGACTGACAAGTGCAATATTTACGTGATATTTATCCTTGCAATGTTCAATCTATAGGTAACGCAAGTTATTAAACCATTAAAGAATACATTCGACAAGACAAAAATAATGCTTCTAAGCATTTTTGCACGAACCAACATATTTTCAATATATTTTACACCATTTCAACGCTTTAAATGGTCATATGTAAGAAATGGACGTCACCGAATACGTCTTAATGTTTACTTTTGATAGAAGAGTACAACATAATTATATCTACTATTTACATCATGTATCATAAGTTAATAGGTCATTTTAACATACATGTCGATTTGTTAAACGTAGTCATATTTCATTGTCTTTCAAAAATGAGTTAAATGCAAGTGTCCTTGCCTGTGGAGAATAAAAAATGCTGGTATTTCAATCCACAGATTTTGAAAGTAATGTTTGATGGTGTTACACATATTTTTTTTTCTTTTAAACGTTCGAAAGGAAAGTGCTTTATTACTTTTGCTGATATAAAATGCAAACAAAGAAAAGAAGTATTTAAAGTATGATATATTGTAAACCCTGTTTGCTCATACTGTGAATGATTAACAGAGGACAAAACTGTCAATGCTGACATTTTGTGAAAATCATAGAGCAAAATACTGCTGATATAGCAAAACCAACCAAATTGAGGAAAAAATAAAAAGCCTTATTGCTTTTGTGATTGATACCTGGCACCTGGGACAACACAGTAAGAATGTTTGGCTAATGCAATATAAATTTAAGATGTTTTAACCACTACCACTTATTTATATATAACTAGAGTTCATTGAGGTCAAAATCTTCACTATTACAGCGAATAGGGTTTATAGAAATATGAGCTTTTATATGCTTTTTATAAATAAGGATAATGAAAGTTTCACTTTAATAACTTGTAGCCTATCATATAAACCCAGCATGTAAGAAAATTCATCAGAATTGGAACCACAATTCAACTTGTAGCCAATCATATAAACCTACCATGGCAGAAAAATCAACCGAATTGGAACCACAATTTAAAATCAAATAAATTGTATAAGGACATATATGTAGAAACATTTATTTTTGTATGAATTTTATTATTCGTATTGTTATAAGTTGTAATTATTATGCATCTCCATGCATGCAAAGAAAAAGTATCTACTTTTATATGCAAATTTATATGAATATAGATTCATATAACCTCTAAACTCGAATGAGTGTATAAGAATGTTCTATTTGTCATTCATCAAATTGAAAACGTAATGTTATAAATCGGTTGGAAATACACAAGCGGCTCATCTCTTAGCCCAATTAATGCAAATTTTATGTTGCCAAGTGTATTTAACTACAGTATAAGTAATTTTTAATAAGAAGAGAAATCATCTTGTCATTCCAGTTGTAAGTACAGAATAAAAAAGGAAGCACACGCCAGTTTTCTATGAACACAATGATGGCTTCCAGGTAAATTAAGATTATATAACCTTGCTTCCTTTTCACCATATTCTAATTGATCATTGTAATTATCGGAGTAAGTTGTCAAAAACAGTGTCAATTGTATGCATTTATATATACATGGCAACGGTCTCGTTACAGGGGGGATCGTTGGCTAGTCTGATACCTCGTTAGTCCGACAGCTTGCTAGTTCGACGGTTTCTAATCCGATACCGACAGTCCGGTTGGCCGAATTGTAATTTAGGCTCACCAAGTCCGAATTTCAAAACCAGCGGGCTAGTCCCAATATCGAAAAAAAAAATCTCGCTAGTCCAATTTTATAAAAAAGGCTTACTAGTCCGAATTTGTACAAAGGCTTGCTTGTCCAAAATTTTTAAATAGCTCGCTAGTCCGAGACAATTTCAGTCAATGCATATTTCAATTAACTTTTTTCCGAATTCAGACTAGCGAGGTGTTTTCTAAATTCTGACTAACGAGCCTTTTTATAATTCCGACTAGCGAGCTATTTTTACAGTTCGGACTAGCGAGCCTCGGACGAGCGAGATGCTTTTTTTGGACTAGGTAGCCCCCCTTTCAAGGTAATATTCTTACATATTGAATAACATGATCGGACTAGCGAGCCTCAGGACTAGCTAGCTGTCCGACTAGCAAGCCATTAAAGGAGCGAACGGAGCTCCGTTACAAATTCCAACGATTTTACAAGCCGCATTGCTCAGTTAAACAGATTCGATCAACGTGCTATATTGAAAGTTAGGATTTAGTCACACATCAACGGATAAAGCAAAACGTACACATAACGTTTACAAGTTGCACATACTGAACATGTTCCAAACGGTCAACCGTATGGATAACGAATTTAATGTACATCTAACGAACACATGACGAGCAACAATGTGCAAAATAAGGGACAAACGTACGCCTAACGTATTTAATCCCACTATTGTTTTGGTTAATACATTGTTATTCAATTCGTTATCCATACGGTGGTGCTCCGTTTGGCACATGTCTAGTATGTGAAACCTTTATACGTTATTCGTACGTTTAGGCTCTGTATATATACGGTGATGTGTGACAGAGCCTTACAACAATAGTGGGATTATATACGTTATGCGTACGTTTGGCTTTATACGGTGATGTGTGACTGAGTCTTAATGGATCTGTCACACATGACCGTATAGTCAGTCACACATCACCGTATAGAGGCAAACGTATGCCTAACGTACTTAATTCCACTATTGTTGCGGTTTATACATTGTTGTTCGTCGTGTGCTTGTTAGAAGTACGGTCAATACGTTATCCATACGGTTTATTTGTTCTGTATACGTTCAATTTGTTATTCGTACGTGGTGATCCGTTTGACACACGTTCAGTACGTGAAACGTTTGTACGTTATTTATATGTATGGGTGACTTAAATTGCTCGTACATTATTTAAATGGATAAACTGATGCACAGGAAGGCTACCCATTAAGGCTCTGTCAGACATCATCGTATAGAGCAAAACATACGAATAACGTACAAAAGTTCACATACAACGAATTAAATGTATACATAATGGACAGATCGTATGGATAATGTATTACACGTACTTGTAACGAACAACAATGCATGAAACAGAACAATAATGGGATATATGACAATGATCGCATGATAAATATGAATACTATGGAAGAATGTGAAGGTGTCATCATGTTTAGCTTTCAAAATTTGTTAAGCTTTCAAGTTATACATTAGAACCTAACTGTAGTGTTGTGTTGAGAAAAGCATTCCATTTAATTTCGTGATAATACAAATTTGAAAACTGAAGAATAAATATTTAATTATTATCATTTTCATTCTTCAAAATTTGTTAGGCTTTGTAATGTAATGTAATCCTTTAGAATTTCTCCGAGTAATACCTGTACCATAGGATTCAACCACATTTTCACCAATTATGTTTGTAGTAAAATTGTATTCTAACATATTCCACTAAATACATGTAAAGAGCAACAATGACCAAAATCAACAAACATCGGAAGCCAAAGACTTGCTTACAATGCGCCAAAATACTTGAATTGACTTATATAGCAAATATTTTTGGAAAAACAAAATGTAACAAATCGTGCACTGTATTTTCAGTACACTTTCAAAATTTCATTACATTTGTAGATAAGAGTTTGGTGTGTTCAGAAATTAATATTAAAACATGTCCTTTTTTCAATACTTTATTGTGAATTGAGAGACGGTGTGGGATTTAGCGGAAGGCGCAAAGTTACAGAATACCGTATACAACTTTTTACAGAAAAGACGTACAGAAATTTGTTAACAATGAGGACATGCTTAAATTCTTACAATGTTACTATTGTTTTATTATGTTAATTTAACAAATAGTGTTTTATATGTGTTTTTGTACAGGGAAATCTGAAATACTTAAACGTAGCATATCATTTGTTAAATTTAAATAAAGAGATAAAAATACCAAATCACTACAGTTGTGAATTGATTCACATTTTTGTTTGTGTTCTTTATGTAAATTATATCCTTTAAGACTACTGTTCGAGAATATTGTGTTGGGGTATTGCATGCTCACTGTTTTTAAAAATATTTCAACGACTTTTCATCAAAACGCTCCATTCTTTTGTAGTCTGAATCGTATCTTATTAAAATTTCACATGCTAATGGACTCAAGATTCGTATGGAATTACAAATAATAATTCAAATTTATTATGTTAATATCAGCAACATCATTTTTTTCAATACAAGTGCTTGTTCGTAACATTTAGGGTTAAAAGTTGCTATTTCCTTGGAGTATTTTATGTTGCTGTTGCTAGCATTGTAAGTATGATTTATCTTGTATAATTCATTTACAAGTATTTGCCCTACATTCTGGCAATATTTGAATAATATCGGATTATTCGCCCAGCGTTAATTTTTGAGATTACGAAAAAAAGTGTCAAATTTTGAAGAAAGCCCTCGACGCCATTTTAATGATTCTAAACACAAAATTAAAACCAAAACTATAATTAAGAGAGTCTACTTCGTATGTTTGCCGACAATTGTGCATGTGACAGTCTGCATGTATTCAAAATGTAGCGGTGAACATGACATTCAATGTTGTCGTTTCTTGAAAAGGTTGTTCCCTTAAATAAATATTGTTTTTAAAATAAAATGGAGAGCTTTGTTGAAAATCACGAAAACGTTGCTACTAGACTTTAAATGTAACCCATTATATGAATGGCTTATACCTTTTCCAAAATCATAATGTTGCTTCAAAATTTTTATAATTTTTCTTCTATTCAGAATAATGTATACATAGATTAAAAAGACATGTTACACCTCGAAAAAAAAAAATCAAAATTGAATAAATTGTTCAGCAACAAGATGATAATCAAAACAATCAAAACAAACTCAGAATCCTTGATGCCTACACAAAACTATATTCTAATGGATTTTTTAAAAATATA
>JXSR01S028402.1:29087-44057 GCA_000969725.1 Ophiothrix spiculata | reverse complement strand
ATGGTCTTTAAAAAGACCAAATTTAGTCTTAAGGTTAAACTTTTAGGTCCGTATACACAAAACAGGACTAAGGTAGTCCCGGACTAAGTGAAATACCAGGTGTCCCAAAAAATGGTTACATGTAGAAAAATGACCGAGTGCTAAAACTACAGTAGTTAGAGAAACGAAACTTTGCACACAGTATATTACAACCCTCTTCTAGATACATGTGAAATTTTAATATCACAGCGTGATGAGTTTCTGAGTTATCAGTAAAGGTAGATACCTATGTCAAAAACGCATTTGTTCGAAATTCAACAAAATAATAAGCACTTATGTTTTGTAATATTTTAATGTGCATTTTTGTCTAAATGATTATGATCAGACTTTATATTATAACCAAATTTGATAAAATTTTCAACGAATAATAATTGAACTCTCTTTTTCAGTATATCTATTCTGCAAATAAGAGATACCTGCATACCATGCATTCCAGAGTGAGTTGTTTATATTGAACCTGACAATCAAGTTGTGGCGCGAAAGTTGATGAATACGCGCGCATAAACACAATCTAATTTTCATGGGTAGCATTTATTCTCTTACTGTTTAAATTGCTAACTTGGGTAAATTTTGGAAAAATAATCTTAAACTTACAGGACATGTGTATATTATAATTTTCTTTATTTATTAGCAAAAGTCCGATCGATATTTAGAAATAACAGAAATAGCAAAATTTTGAATCGGTGGCTATTTTTGCCCAAAATCAGATTTCGACATTATTTTCAGACCTGTAGTAATTTATAACATTTATAACGTCATAATTACGTAAAGGCTTGTCGATTTTTCATGATTTTGGTATAAATAGGAACAAGAAACACTACCCTATACAATGGTATACAACAACCTAAGTTTGGGTCTGTCAATTTCAAGTTCACATGGGTTGAACGATGGTTAAAATTGCCTCAAACGAACATGCTTCAGATTTTGTTGAATTTTGAAAAAAAAAAACATGTTTCTGACATAGGTGTCTATCTTTGTTGATAACTCAAAAAATAATAATGCTGTGATATTCAAATTTTGCAAACATCTAGCGGAGGTATGTATCATAAGTTATGTTAAGTTTAAATTCTCCAACTACTATACTTTTTGAAAGCGGTCATTTTTCTACATGTAACCATTTTTTGGGACAAGATTTTGAAAACTAACACAGTTTTAGAGAAGGCTCATCGTTAATTTATGTTCCAATTTATAGGTTTAAATCTGTCAGTATTTGATTACTTTGTCTGTTTCAGAACTTTATAATTATTTTTAGAACAAGAAAATGGTTTAGTCCGGTACTAATCAAGGACTAAACCAATTTTTGTTCTTTTTGAAAAAAAAATACAAATGTTCCAAAACAAACAAAATGGTTAAATTATAGAAAATGCACCATAGATCTTTAAGCGAGGACAAAAATTATCACAGCTTCCCAAAAGATATGTTATTTTGAGGAAATCAATTTCTCTTAGTCCGAGACTAACTGTAGTCAAGTTTTGTGCATACGGACCTAAATCTCGTGAATTTTGAGTGCAGGACACTCAGTACTTTTATGATACTGTCGTTAAAAAATGTGCAGTTGGCCGTATCTACCATCACTTCATAATCCATCGAATAAAAGTGCGACCCTAAGGAAGTTAGTTAGGGAATGTATAAGTACACTGCTACAAAAATGTATTGTAATCCGGACATTAAGTTGGAAGTTACATTGTTTGTAACATAGTTCATTGTATAAGTTATGTGTCCAAGGATTGAACAGTAAAGATGATTTTACGAACTCTACACGCTACAAGGGAGACATACTGTATTATATCTCACAAACCGTTGAACGCTGGTTGCTATCCGGCCCTGGTCCAAGGTTGCTAAACAATCTGTTCATATAACTTAATGTTGGTCGGAAAACTGTCATGCCATCTGTAATATCCAATTATGGATACATATGCTAAGACAACGACATGCAGATAACGCCTTCTGGCTTTATTCAAAGTACCTACTCTTTTACATCGTATAAAACGAAACTCATTTGACCTACACAACAGAAAATATAAAGTAATCATTTGAAACTCATTTGATTATTGAAGGTCTTTCATCCCTTATAATTTACTTGATGAAACAAATTTGAATCTTAACGAGATGTTATAAGCACATGAAAACAATCTTATACTAGCAAATTGAAGGTTAACGATTGAATGAAATTGGTTTAATCAAATTCAAATGGTTAAGAAAACAATTAAATCATTTTGCCAGAGGAGAACCCAAGGACATTACCGGTATCATTCTTGCACGTTTAATCTATACGTGCATAAGCTCTTGTGCTCTACCGTTATATTAAAGGAGAAGGGGTAGCCTGCAGTGGTGTAGCCAAAATAGGGCAAGGGGGAGATTGCCCCTCTGACAAAAAATCAAGCGGGAAATCGGGACAGCAAGCGGGAAAAATTGGGAAGGACAAGACAAATGAGAGAACAGCTGCAAGACTGCTTGACAGGAAACACGGAGAAAAGCAGAAAATCGTGTCAAAAGATATGTGCAAATATCACTTAACCCCCCTCCCCCTTTTGTTTGCTTGTCAGTTTTCAAAGTCGACTTGAATTTATTTTGGGGGTACGAAAATTGAAATGTGCAAACGCCGGCGGAAAATCGGGAAAAATCGGGACGAAATGTCTTTGCCTGGCAACGCTACTGGGGGTAGGGGAGGTACACATTCAAAACACCTTTTAATGTGTATATTTACTTTTAACTAACTGAACTTGACCTCTGAAATGCATTTTGTGAAATTGTAACCTTTAGGTTGCTTTTTGTTTACTCTCCAGGGGAAAGAGGCAGTATGTAACTCTGGGAATGAGGCTGTTATGTGAATACATAAGAAATAGAAAATAGGTTTACCAATTAATTTTGCATTTTATGTCATATCTCCAAAACTATAACGAATTTTCAAGTGAAATTTTAGATTTATAATCAGAAAAATATAGGCTTCAATTTAGAATATGATCGGAACCTACTCCTTTAAGAGCAAATTCCAATTTATGCATTGGTCTGTCTTACAGACCAAGAACCTTGCCATACTGTATAGAACACAAAACTCCATCGGATTCAAATTTGGAAAATTTTCGATGATGGCAAGAAGCTTCGGCGCTTGTTTAAATAACTCGCACTTTCGGCGCTCGTTGGTCCGTGGACATTACCGAGGGATTTTAACACAGACTATATATGCATTGAAACAAAATATATAAAATTATTTGCACCAGTTAACTAATCCATTGCATGTGTTCTACTGCATGGAAACAAACTTGTCGTAATTTTTATATAAAGCGCCATAATTTACCTTCAAGTTTATTCTTTTTACAAATCACAACAACATGTTTGATAAGCAAAACTCAACAATTGATTTGGAGGCCACAAAGGCAACATTTATATTGCATATGCAATAGCTAGACATGTCTGATGCACACCTTTACCATTGCTTTAAACATGACACTTGGTCCCACGGGTGTCTTTCCTTATTTTCATAGCCTTAAACCATTGTCATTATTAATAAAGTCTATTAGCAACATTGAATTTCATCAACGCGTGTTTTATCTTAGGCATGTTTTCAATGAATATGTTAAATGAACTTTAACATTTTATGTTTACAATGTCGCTCTTTACACTTTAAAATTGCGTGTATGTTTCTTGTTGTTTGAGTTTTGACTTGAGTATTTTCTTTTCTGTTTCATTTTTTTTAAATTTCAGTTTCAAAACATTTAAGTAATTTTCTACTGCCGCATCATGTTAGCACTTAAGCGGTCCTTAGGAGGACGATTAGACAGTTGGTCTATATATATAGATTTAGGAAATCGACTTTTACTGCAAAAACATAAAATAATACCATTAATTCATGTAATAATTGCAAAAATAGTCTGCTGCATCGTTTTTTAGATAACAAGCATTGACAGGCGACCGATGGCCCTGCTTGTTTTGTTTTGTCCTTCGTAAAACTGTAACCGAATAACTTTATCAGGTTTTTTTTAGCAACTTATTTGTACTTATGTACAAATACATTCAATCAAAATTGATTGAATCAATACATTCAATCACAAAACTAACTTTTTAGATCAATACATTCAATCACAAAACTAACTTTTTAAATTTTGCTACATTCCCTGAATTGTACTAATACAGTCTAAATATAGTTACAGTCATACAGATAGATACAGTCAAAAATTTCAGAAAGAACTTTGACGGACATTTTTAGACGGTCCATGTGGAACCCCTCTTATACTTGATTAATCATACTGTGATAAGGTTTGTTTGATATATTTGTTCAGCTTTGGTAAAAGGCAAGTGATTCATGGCATCACAGCAATTCAGCAAGTTTTTTAAAAGGGCACATGGCAGTTTCCCACAATTTTATTTTGGACAGCGTTTTAAATGACAATAAGTGATTTTATTTTTCTAAATAGATTACGTGAAATAAACTTAAAATGGTAATTGCATAAAGCATGTACCATATACGAATATCTTGGTTTCAAAATCGTGATCATATTGGTTTCCAAAATTATACATAGGTAAAATAAATGTTTATCATGACCCTATATGAAGAATTACTTCATCTCTGTATGTTCTCACAATTAATCATTAATATATTTTTATAACAGCCAAAGTGAAAAATCAACTCTCACTTAGTTTAATGCACTCAACTTTGCTTGGCATCAGTTCTTTTATTATCATATTAAAAGTATGTTAGTCGTTACTGTAAAAACTCGACCTTATCTTTGAATCTCGAATTGGAATAAATGATAAATGTGTTGCAAACATTATTACTAGTTAGTATGTGGGCGATTCCCTTTGAAAGTACTGGATATAAACAGGGACGTGTGACTGTCAGAGATTTCCGAGGTGACATCCATCTTTAGAATGATAAGATTATATAATAAGGAGGATGCATAATAAAATAAAATACAAATGAAAAGATTGTGAATGAATTAAGTATAGTCCTCATTTGAAGTCTGTATAATCCCATATCCGATATTCATCTCATTAAAACCTTCAGATATCAAAGATAACAACATGTCAGATACGATGTGAAACAAATACACCATTTTTTATGGGGTCCGCTCGCCAGTCCGACGACTCGCTAGTACGAAAGCTCGCTAGTCCGAAGGCTCGCTAGTCCGAAACGTTATTCAATAGGGAAAATATAACCTTGATAAAGGCTCGCTAGTCCGAAAAAACAGCTCGCTAGTCCGAAGGTTCGCTAGTCCGAATATGAAAATAGGCTCGTCAGTCCGAATTTTAAAAACAACTCGCTAATCCGAATGTTAAAAACAGCTTGCCAGTCCGAATTAAAATAACAGCTCGCTAGTCCGAATTTCAAAATAGGCTCGCTAGTCCGAATTTTAAAATAGACTCGCTAGTCCGAATTCTAAAATAGGCTCGCTAGTCCGAATTTTGAAAACAGCTCGCCAGTCCGAATTTTGAAAAACAGTAATAGATATATGCACATTTTTTCTCCTATTCGGAATAGCGATCTGTTTTAAAAATTCGGACTAGCGAGCCTATCTTAGAATTCGGACTAGCGAGCCTATTTTGAAATTCGGACTAGCGAGCTCTTTTTCAAATTCGGACTGGCGAGTCGTTTTTAAAATTCGGACTAGCGAGCTGTTTTTGATATTCGGACTAGCGAGCCTTTTTCATAATTCGGACTGATGAGCCTAAATTAAAATTCGGCCTAGCGAGCCGTCGGACTAGCAAGCCGTCGGACTAGCGAGCTTTCGGACTAGCGAGTTGTCGGACTAGCGAGCTGTCCCCTTTATGTATCCAAGATGTATCAATGACTCTGCATGCTTTGTCGAGTTTCGTATTTATTACTCATCTTTGGGAGTCAATCTAATTTTAAGTTTCAAGCACAACAATGTCATGTGGCGCTATTTCTACAAACAGTTTCTGTGTCTATGGATATTGATTATGTCTTTTCAAATGGAATACATAATTTGACATTTCTAAAAGTTGATCATTTCTATAGCATCTTATATTTCTAACACTTTTATCACCAATATTGTTGCTGTTTAAAATAACATTGTTTATATCTGCATATTTATATCTCCACCCAGCAGAACAAAGTTGAAGTAAAGGAGCTTGTCCGATTTCTCAAAAATTGGTTTTCAGTGTCACATAAAAAGATGATATAAAGAGATAATTATGGTGACTATAACTATATAATTCTAAAACAGAACATATCTCAGTCGTGACATTTTACATGGCTAATGAGAAAAATATGAGCAATTTTTTAGTATTAAAATCTCATAAATTTAAAAATCGGATCATGCTCCTTTAATCAGGAAGTCATCATCCAAAGTAGTAGATTCATTGCCATTTGGTTTGGCCTAAAGTGACTCTGTACTGTCAATCAAATCTTTCAGGGAATCACCAGATACAGTGTCAAAGTAATTCCATATACGTAGATACTGCCTGGTTAAGGATAACTGCAAAATTCTACAATCTTTTTACTAAAGATAGTAAACGCGAACGGTAAGGTATTGGGTAGACACCAAATTTAGAAGTCGGTTCACATCGTGTACTGACGTAATCTTTTGGTAATTCAAATAAAATCTTCAGCTGATGTTATCCACAACATTTTGACTGAACTCAATATTTTCCTTCACATGAAATTTTTTTTTATCTTGCTCCAACTGACGACTTCATTTTTTCCTTCACATTTTTTTTTTAATTTTTATCTTGCTCATTAACAGATTTAGCCGTCAATGTTAATAAAGATAGGCGGTGCATTGAATGCAGGGTTGTTGATCTGTGATAAACCATTCCATTAACAATGGAAATCTTCCTCAAAACATATATACACGTATTATGAAAAAAGTATGTGTTAAGAACAGATTTCGTGGTTATCATAGCTCATTACGATTACACACCTACTGAGCTAGCTATTTGATTCCCTATGTTTTCAGAATCCACACTAATTATTGTGCATAATAAATGTCTTTATGCTGATCCACAGCGTTCGAAAAGATCAATAGTCAATTCATGAAAGTCTAAATTGTAAAATCTGGTGATATGTAACAGAAAGAATAGATGTGATTATTCTTAATCCTTGTTCTCCTAAGCTATTTTTTGTAACACGTTCTCCAAAGAGGGGGGGGGGGGTTGTTGTTGCAACAACCCCTAATATTTTGGAACGGAACCCCTATATGAACTTGGTTTTACTATAATAGATATATATGACCCTCCCCTATCCAACGATACCAAGACCATCAACATCTGCCAAGGCGTTACGTAATTATGAGGTCATAAAGTACATTCGAATTGGAAAATCAGGCAAAATTGCATTTTGGCAAAATGGCCACCAAATTCAAAATGTTTCTAGAAAAGTTCTAAATAACGGATTTTCGTCCGGTTTTTTAATAATTATGAAGGGAAATGATGATTCTCACATGTTTTGTAAGTTTGAGTCTAATAGCGTGCATAACCTTTTCCAAATGGCGACTTAAAAACTTCCGGAACTTCACCAACCCCCCCACACCCCAACTTTGCCGGCCTACCCTAACCCCACCTTAGATGGTACCCCCTTAGTTTTTTCATCAAAATGACCGCAAAGGATGTAAAAGAGATTATCCAAACGTCCGGGCCGGTTGCTTTTGCGTTTTTATGAAGCGGGGAAAAAACCTTAGGGGAACCCCCCCCCCCCTTCGGAGAATAAGGGTTAAAGACTCTAGATATTTTGAATCATGAGAGATCAGAACGAAAAAAAACCCTTTTATTATTATTATTCAATCATCTTTATTCAACATTTAATTAAATTACACAAAATACACAAAATAGAATAAAGAAAGCACATGAAACCAAGCCTACTGGTGCCTCTACTGAAAGCCAGGCAAGGTGTGGACAAGGGACAGACAAAAAAAAAGAAGATAAATAGGGGAGAAAAAAACAAGCGAAACCAGAGCTTGAAAGGCAGCAATGCAACAACGGAGATAGATATGTCGCCCTGGAAAAGCATTACTCTCTGATGCCGGGACTGGAATAGGGAAAACGAGGAAGTGATACTGGTTTTGGAAATGTCTTCATTCAACGATTTGTATTTGGCGTCAGATTTCACTTCCCTAAGGAGATGATTAAGCCGCGATTTATTAGCTTTATTAATAAGACCACGAGAGCAAACCTCAAATGGAATATGGCTAGCTTTGTATCCGGCATCAATGAGATCACCAGCCAGGGAGGCATATCTGTCAACTTTGAGTTTGTGGGATTTATCAATGTTTGTTTCGAATGGCACAGTTAGTTCAAATAGAATGATTTTTCGCCCAGCAGGATAGGTTAAAACAATGTCCGGCTTCTGGACTGTGGGAAGGACATCTGTTTAGAAGAAGCAGGTCCGTAAACAGGGGGGGAGGACATCTGCATTTTATCATTAATACATGATAAAATCAATTTTCCAATACATTGATATAATGCAAGATCTGCCCTGAAGCTGGCATTGTTGATGTTGCAATGCTATATTCGATAGTTCAATGTCGTTGTATAATGACCATCCTATTATAATCTATTGAGAAACATCGATTCACTGAGCCAAGTCAATGCAGCTAGCTAATAGCTCTTTGAACGTCTCTAGAATTATGTGTATTCCGTCTGTCAATCTTTAAGAAAGAAACAAACGGGATAATGAGAAATAAAGAGCCTTAGAACGGCTTATATTACACGCTAACTATTCTTTGTTGATAGAATGGATATATTGTAGGCTATAGTATATCATTTTCGTATCTTGAACACACTGCGGTACAAAATATTTTCATATCAACAAGGCAATCTGTGCATCGTGATAATATTGTGAATTTAAAAGATGGATTGTATTCATTGCTCTCTATATTTTCAAATACGTATATGACCGTCCAGCTTAAACCAAAAATAGGTCACCCCTGGCCGTGTCCACTTTTATTTCTGCAAAGTCCATGTTATAAAGTCTAAAATGGCCACTCGATAAACTTTACCTGACATCCAAAGTCAAGTTCTAGTCCGTTAAAGTTTGTCAACGAATGAAAGATGAAACTGAGATAAATGCATTCAATCAAAAACCAGTAAGCTATATATTTTGGTCCTAAGATGTGGATTTTTTTTTCATTCATAAGGGTTTTATATTTTTTTTCCAAAAAAACCCCCAAAAAACAAAACCAACGTTTGCTGATATTTGGAAGGATGCATTAGTATTGTGAATCTGCAAAAAACATAATTTTTACCAAATTCCGCGTTCCGGATACGCATTTTCACACGTTGCGTAAAATGAAGTTTGCCAACTTCACGGCTGTTAGGAGCTGGGAAGGCACATGTTGTTACTTTTATATGTGCAGAGTAATAAGGCTAATTTTGTCGTGCATGGATAGGAGAGTACCTCATAATCTTTGCGGCAGACGACACTGTCAATTTACTTTTATTTATTTGCCCAAAGTCTGTTGGGAGTTTCCTTATCAATGCAAACGCCGATAGTCATTTTTTTTGTATATCAAAAAACACTTTCATGATGCAAGGGGAGATAGATTTAAGGAAGGTGAGGTGTGCCTCAAGTAATAGTGTTGTAGGTTCTGAGACGAAACAAATTTCAGATGCAACATTGAACAAATAACACAAATAAATTTGATAATATGACATTAAAGGAAGAACAAAAACTCAAAACCATTTTTTGACCAGCCTTGTATCCGGCGTCAGTGAGATCACCAACCAGGGAGGCATATCTGTCGACTTTGAGTTTGTGGGATTTATCAATGTTTGTTTCGAATGGCACAGTTAATTCAAATAGAATGATTTTTCGCCCAGCAGGATAGGTTAAAACAATGTCCGGCTTCTGGACTGTGCACGGGAAGGACATCTGCATTTTATCATTAATACATGATAAAATCAATTTTCCAATACATTGATATAATGCAAGATCTGCCCTGAAGCTGGCATTGTTGATGTTGCAATGCCAAATTCGATGGTTCAATGTCGTTGTATAATGACCATCCTATTAAAATCTATTGAGAAACATCGATTCACTGAGCCAAGTCAATGCAGCTAGCTAATAGCTCTTTGAACGTCTCTAGAATTATGTGTATCCCGTCTGTCAATCTTTAAGAAAGAAACAAACGGGATAATGATAACTAAAGAGCCTTAGAACGGCTTATATTACCCGCTAACTATTCTTTGTTGATAGAATGGATATATTGTAGGCTATAGTTTTTTATTTTTTGTATCTTGAACACACTGCGGTACAAAATATTTTCATATCAATAAGGCAATCTGGGCATCGTGATAATATTGTGAATTTAAAAGATGGATTGTATTCATTGCCCTCTATATTTTCAAATACGTATATGACCGTCCAGCTTAAACCAGAAATAGGTCACCCCTGGCCGTGTCCACTTTTATTTCTGCAAAGTCCATGTTATAAAGTCTAAAATGGCCACTCGATAAACTTTACCTAACATCCAAAGTCAAGTTGTAGTCTGTTAAAGTTTGTCAACGAATGAAAGATGAAACTGAGATAAATGCATTCAATCAAAAACCAGTAAGCGATATATTTTGGTCCTAAGATGTGGATTTTTTTCATTCAAAAGGGTTTTATATTTTTTTTTCAAAAAAAAAACAAAAACAAAAAAACGTTGCTGATGTTTGGAAGGATAAATGAGTATTGTGAATCTGCAAAAAACATATTTTTTACCAAATTCTGCGTTCTGGATACGCATTTTCACACGTTGCGCAAAATGAAGTTTGCCAACTTCACGGCTGTTAGGAGCTGGGAAGGCACAGGTTGTTACTTTTATGTGTGCAGAGTAATAAGGCTAATTTTGTCGTGCATGGATAGGAGAGTACCTCATAATCTTTGACGCAGACGACACTGTCAATTTACTTTTATTTATTTGCCCAAAGTCTGTTGGGAATTTCCTTATCAATGCAAACGCTGAGAGTCATTTTGTGTATATCAAAAACACTTTCATGGTGCAAGGGGAGATATATTTAAGGAAGGTGAGGTGTGCCTCAAGTAATAGTGTTGAAGGTTCTGAGATGAAACACATTTCAGATGCAACATTGAACAAATAACACAAAACAAATTTGATAACATGAAATTAAAGGAAGAACAAAAACGCAGAACCATCTTTTGACCAAAAGCAATCTACTGTCGACATTACTTTTTTCATTGCATTTTTATTGCGCAATAAAATCGACTAATTTAAATCATGCATAGATTTTAAGCCACTGTTTTTTTAAATAAATCTAAAATACTCTTTCATCACAATGCAAAGCGTTACAAGGCTCAATGCATAGTTTTACAAGGCTAGAGTAAGATTGTAATTCAAATCCCAATTGAATAAAGAGATAATAAATTTACCAGATGAAAGTTTCTTTCCACATCTAAGATCAAGGGTAATACGCATACCTTTATAGACCCGCCTCACAGCCGGGGGGGGGGGGGGGGGGGGGCCCCCCCCCCCTTATGATCTCGGTAACCGATAGACGAATTGTCAAGTGTAGGATACTGGTGGATAGGTATGACCCTTCACGAGTCCATTGGTACCAAAACATTGAAATCGGACCTTGTATGACGTCACGTCAAAAATCGCCAAAATCACCAAAAATCGCCAAAATCATGGTTTTTCGCCAATTTTTCAAGCAAAAGGTTTTTTTTTGGTAATGATGTGTGTCAAAGTATGCTTACACATGTTCTTGCTCCAAATAAAACAAATAAATCAGATAAAACATAGTGGAAGGGTATCCTGAAAGCAAAAAACACGATTTGTGTGTAATTCCCGAAAATCAGTTTTTGGTCAATTTTTCGTTTGACCCAGCGTGCCATTACTCAACGCCACGTTCCAACCGTAGGTCCGATTTTCACAAAAGTGGTCTTAAAATAAGCGCAAGGCTTGAAGAAAAAAGTCAAGAAGTTTCAGCGCGAAAAAGTAACAACCGGTGGATGTACAACAAAAATGCCCCCCGGCTCTTAAAAAAAGGGTCCATAAATGCCGCAATAGTCAAAGTATTGATATTATAACTATCAATATAATAATTACATATTAGATTTATGTAAAGTGTCACTAATTGTTAAACATAATTGAAAGAAACCATTCGTTACAATGTGCATGAAATGCTTTATACGTCAACAGTATTTAAATAACCGCAACTAATAGCAAGTTAACGGTTATTTCAAACAAGTAATAATCCAATTAAAAAATAAATAAAATAAAACCACATTTTAACAGATTAAAAACAAAATTTAACATTTGATGAAATACATTAAAATTGAACACCTTAGTATACCTTTAAAACTCTACATGTATTTTGTTTTATTTCATTATTCATATGCAATTCATTGGATTTTCGTAGCCTACAAGACGGTTGAAATATGGGATAGAAAATGACCCTCAACAAAATCACTTCAATTTATATATACCCTATTCACTTGTCCAATATAACTATGGATTTTCTGAATGTATATCACTGTAGCGATGGTTTATTTCATACCAGTGTGTCAAAGATGATCTCAAAATACCTTTACAATGCTTCCTCATAGAGTACGATGATCTGTCAACTACTGACAGTTGGGGTATTTGATAATTTAAAGGGTTTGTCAGTCGGAAAATAGTTGAATTGGACGAGTGGATACGGTATTTCAATATTACTGTTGTTGCTTACACAGGAAGATTGAAATCGAGGTTAGTAAATTGTCATATACATTATAAAATCAAATTTCACTAATTTGGATTTAGTGACCATAAATTTTTGTAACACTGATTAAGAAGTCTAATTATAATTCTTCTGGCTGGAGTCAAATAATTTATGCTGGGAATTTATAAAAATAGGGTTTGAAACTACACCGGATAAAAATAAAATTCAGATTATTGAGTAAAATCTTTAAAAAAGTTGAAATCAATCAATTATGAATATTGCATTTATCTTGCTTATAATTGTAATAAAAAACAATGATAAAATTTTGAAAATTGTAACAAAACTTTGAGATACTCCATTGGTTGATGTATTATTTGCAGCCAACTAATTATTTGCAAAAGTCATGTTATTGGTTAAGCTTGACCAGCATACGACCAGCAAGGTACACCAAAGACCACAATTAGTAAGATAATTGCTCATGAAAATAATTCTTAACCTGTTTACTATCATGAATTACACAATCTGAAATGATCAGGAAAGAAGTGTCCTAGATTTGATCTGCACAAAATAGGACGAGATAACTTAATGTCACGTGATTAACCCATTCCATAACAGTTAAAATGCCTTGATTAATTTAACAGAAAATATGATTTTCGACATCTATGTCATAAATTGGTATTTCGCAAGATAACAATATTCGAGTTCTATAGATGGTAGTATTAAGTCTATGTTAAGACTGATATGTAACCTACACAGAAGTAAAACATATTAGGCATACACTTCAGATAATTTGTCATATGATATTTTCCTTTGTTTGTTATTTTTTCAAATGGAACCAGAAACAGATTCTGAAATCCATAATACTATAGAAGTTTAGAAGTCATTATTAAAGTTTTTTCCTGAGGTCTTTAGATTCCGGCTCCTACCTACTTCAAAATTATGTAAAATTAATATTTTTATGGCTTCTCTTAGAAATTATTTACAGTGTAAGATATTTTTTTTCTGTTTTGTATACATTTTAACACTCTCAATCAGTTAATTTTGTTCTGCAGAAAAGACTATTAACATGTTCAAAGTCATCATCTAAGTTTTCTTGTAATCTTACATTCAATATGTCTTAGTGATATGAATAGATTAAAAAGATAAGGACAAATATCCTTTATCAGAGATGGCATCTATGGAAAGTGTACGAGGAGGTATCTGTCATAGCATTTAAAAGCACGGCTCGATTTTTTTGCGATACATTCTATAATCTCCAGCCAACCACGTGTCGGATTAGTTGATCCTATTACTTAGTATTTTGTATGTGCCAATACCTAAGGGCATAATGGGTTCAACTAATATAATAGTGCAATAGGTTAAGGAGATAAGGTTTATACTGAATTGGATTATATATTCTCAGGCAATTCATACGAAATAGATTCAGTATTGGATTTTCCAACCCTGATTCATAGTTTCATGACTCGCATTTGGATAATATGAAATCAAGAATAAATGCTATATTGCCTGGCATTTAACATTCAGAATTGTACTTTTTAGGGCCCTATATAGTTTGTTAGAAATTGCATAACAAATCAGGTTCAAAAGTGTTCTTATTCAAGTTGGTGTATTAGTCACGACTCATCACGTGATGCCATACTTATTACTTGATCTCGTTATGAGTGCCAATATCCCTCACCGGCGAAAATACGCCAGTTATAGGAATGCTCCACAACTCGCAGATTTGCAATAAAGTTTAAGACTTTAATTAGTAGTTTACAGGGAATATTTTCAACGTTTAGTATGAAAACGAGGACCTATTTCATATGTCTTTTTAAAAGTTTAGTCACATGTGTTAGCTAAGGCCAGTGTTCAGAAAAAAGCAGGAAATACTTCTTTTTCAGAAGAAGGAAAAGCATGCAAAAGTAATATCAAATTGTGTCAATCATATCACAATATACAGTAATTAACTAGACTTCGTCGTTAAAACACTGTGGTCAATAGTTGCTGAAAATTACTTTGTAATAACCTCAACTCAATTACTTAATTGCGTACGTGACAACATGCTATTTAAACATTATTATTTGTCTTAAGCAAGTTCAGGATAAGTGAAGAGATTTGACAGGTTGTGTCGTTTATTTACATTTTACGCAAATAACTTGAACAATATAATAAACCAATATAGGCTGTATTTTCATTTGATAAGGCAAAAACAAAAAACAAGTTTGCTTCCCGTGCGCCGCGCGCATTTCGTCCTGGCGTCATTATTTGCGCATTTCATTTTTTTATTTGATATTTTAGAAAACGAAAATCAAAATAGCAAATTTGATAAAAAGAACGGGGAAAATTGCA
>JXSR01S028402.1:13904-24911 GCA_000969725.1 Ophiothrix spiculata | reverse complement strand
ACACAGAGACAATGGGAAAGTTGAAGGTACAAATATCTCGGAAAATTAGGTCCAAAGCCGTGCACTGCAATATTAAACAAAGGAAAATGAATTTGTCATATTTTCTTTCATGTTACCTAGAGATGTGAAACTCTACACGGTTGATTAACACAATTGAGTTGTCTTCTATATTTGAAATTTGACCAATATCGCATATGCAGTATATTGGTTAAATATTACATTATTTTATACCCCTGTAACATCTTGAGCATATTTGTTGTAATGAATAGGTCATTTTATAAAACTTACCATTCATTAACAACCTACGTAATAGCGCGATCCAATCTACTTTTACGCAAACAACACGCGGTCATTATCAGGTAACAATGGCTTCTCATAATGACCTGCGTATGTGATGTAATTAGCGTTGAATGCGTTTTCTCATAAAACGTCAATAAAGTGCGGGTATGCATCACACACACACACACACGCGCGTTTATCATATTACGAGATGATCGTCATGCCTGGATTGATCGAAATTCTCTTATAGGGATAAGTAGACTTTAAGTAAGATATAAGTTTAATAAAGTATTTCTTAAAAATATCACACATAAAAGGCATTAAAAATTTTGAAAGACGGTTATTAATGACAATAATAACTTTGCCCCCTCAGAAAAGTACCTAGACCCAAAACAAACACCTCCGATTTTAAACAATGACTTTAAAAAGATGGTGCGCAGTTATTATTGTTTAATAGTGGGGCTGCACATTTGGAACACAATAATCTAGTACAATAATAATTTAGTACAATTCTAGTAAAGACTTTTGTACTAGAAATTGCTTTAAATAAAATCTTTGTTAAGGAAAATCTGGTATAATTAGGGGCTGAACCCTACAACATTTGAGAGAGTAAGCTCTTCCAAAATACTTGGATGTACAATCTCTTTGAAACTCTTCCTTAGCTGGGAATAATAAATTGAGTGGGTTATGTCATCTGGTCATGGTTAGGGTCAAGTTTTTGATGGTATCCAAAGCATACTTTTTCCTGGTAAATTCTTCCATCTATTTCGTTCCTTTCATGATCGATAATTGGATAGGAAACGGAGGACTTGTGAAGGATACGGCGATATTTTGATATTGGGGAGTGATACTGGGAGTACACTTTCTTGTACAGTATATCAAAGATTCTACTGTTCAATAAGGTGGTTTGAAAAACAAGAAACCGATAACTGAAGAGGTAAACAATCAGGCAGTGTTGAATTTTGAAAACTTGTTCTAATTCTTTCTAGTTGCTAGAACATATTTGCAACTTGAAAATCTGAAATATATTTTAGAGCAAGGTTGAAATATTTTGACATGAAGTACTCATGGTACATAATGTATTTGGTAATTTGTAATTTTAATGTGAGCTAAACTTCAGAACAATGATGTTCCATAATTATTACGAATACAGTATCTCAGTTATCACAAAAAAAAGTGAAAATGACAAGAGGTGGCATTTACGGCTGATTTGATGGACAGTCACATATTCAATTAACGTTTGATATCGTAGCGTACCATACTGTTTGAAGCGTACTTAGCAAACTGATAATATGTGATGGCTCACCCCGAAAGGGGGGACTTTGCAGGTGATATCAATTTTCAATTTATCATTTCATCTGTAGCAGCATTTTGTAAACTTTAAAATGACACCTTACTTGTTGAAATTGATCAAGGCGATCAGATTTTACAACAGAAAATCTGCTGGATGATTCAAAAAATCTTATTATCTTCTTTATTTTTTGCTGCCTACTTTCAGCTGTTTCTTGAAAAGTGTTTTGTCGCAAAGTCCCCCTTTTCGGGGTGAGTCATCACATATTTTGTTTTGAATTTTATATATTTTTTTAGTACAGCTTCAGTCAACTAAACCAATTATAAGTATCGAATATATGCGCGGTGTTTCTTGTGAGAAAATGTTGTAGTTTAGCAAGTTTGTTTCAAGATCTGTTTGTGATAAACAGTATATTTGAAGCAGAGCTCTTACGAATAACAAAGTTGTAAAAATCAGCGAAATGCTCTGCCGAAACAAGATTGTATGTATAATACCGAATGCAATGTTGTAACGTTATTCAAAGGGGCAATTCATACATAGTTTAAATCTATAGTTTACGAATTCTTCAATCTCAAACATAAAAATGTCAGCAATTTTTGTTAACTAATTGTAATTGACGCTGACTAGATCCCTAGTCCCATTCTTTGGCGGCGAAGTGCAATCATAATGTGATTGCCATACGACCAGTGTTGAAAAAATGTGGCAATTATACTGAAAACAAACATACGAGATAATACTATTAATGCATACAGTTTGGGTAGTCCATTATAATCTTTTGGTATCTACTAATCTGATATAATAATAACTAAATCCATCGGGTCTACATTATCGAATTTACGTTTTATCATCATTCAATCAACCAGCAACTGATGAATGCTTAAATTCATATGTAAACATATAATAATCTTGACGTCCTTGATATTTTTTAACGATTTTACAATGAGAAATAGTTTGGAATTATTCTCTGTTCTGAAGTAACGTACCTTTAAATACTATTTAGGTGAACATTAATTTTGTCTCGTAATAAAATCCATTTTTTTTGTAAACCTTAAGAAGATAGCATAAATGAATTCACAGTGAGTTAAGCTTTATTCATACACGAGGTGTTTCATCTAGCCAACCAGAACGCAACAATACAAAATAAGCGGAGTGCAGTGGAAATTCACAAGTTTGCTTGGCGGGCGTTTAGTGCGTATGAATGTTTCGTTGTTTTTGTCGGGTGATGATTTATTTAGTTTAGAAAAGTTTGGGACTTTGATAAAGGTCTTATTTCTTTTCACAAAAATGAAATACAGATTTGACATTAAAAATGGAATATATTTCAGTATCTCAGTATGTACCTATTCTGGAGATGTGTCCTTTCTCGTGTTTATAACTACACTTATAAAAACTTCAAACCAAGGGTACTTTAAACTCACTGAAGTGACACAGAGACAATGGGAAAGTTGAAGGTACAGCAATATTAAACAAAGGAAAATTAATTTGCCGTATTTTCTTCCATACCTAGAGATGTGAAACTCTACACGGTTGATTAACACAATGTTAGTGATAATTTCTGATCAATCAGTATTTCCTCTGTTTTCATTATGAAGCTTATAACGTCATGACTCTCCATGGCATGCTTTCCATTTGTCTTTGGAGAGTTCTGTGGGGTATCTCAGCCAAAGCACCAAACACAGCCCCACAACACTCCTTCAGCTCGGAGGATCAATATAATATGCTGTTAATCCAACGTGTTTCTTAACCAAGATTTTCTCATAAGGATTAATATCCGAAGTTCTTGCCAGACAAGGCTAGAACTCAACACTCTGATCTTCCAGGAAAGTCCGGATTGTACGAGCACGGTGGAGGCGTAAGTTGTCATAGTGGAGTACAAAATTGTTTCCGAAGATACCTCTAGCCAATGACTTTATCAAGGCTTCTAGAATGCATCTTTACTGGTGCTAATAGAAGCTGCCTTCCAAGGTAATCAGGGCTGATTTTCCACCTGCATGTAAAGCACCCAGAAGGCAATATTACCTTCTTCTGGATACATTGTTGATAGCATGCACGCATCAGTATAACCCTTCTCGGTACATGTGCGGCCCTGATGCGTCCATCATACCACCATATACAGGAGTAACCTTAGACTGTGCTTGATACTTGGAATGAGATACCTGTCCGAACTCTCCAATCACGGGAGGAATGTCCGCATGCAGAGTCCATTCGCCGTACGCTTCTCTTATGGATGACATAGCAATCATTGTTTGGTCATAATGTGTTACCAACAATATGTAAAAACACCCTTGTAGAGTTTCAAGCGTCCATGTAAAGCAGTAAAGAAAATGCGGAAAATTTAAATTCCTTAATTCCGTATTATGGTGCAGGAGTTTGGACCCAAATTTTAGCGGTTTCTGTGCTTTCAAGTTCCCCATTATCTCTGTGTCACTTAGTTATACACAAAAAAGTCTTAGTTTAAAGTTTATATACATATAGAAATACACATTCCTGCAATTTTCATATACAGAGATATAGCGGATTATTCAAGATGGAAACTAACAGAAAAAATATATTCCATATTTAATGTCAAGTCTGTAGTATTAATTTTCTGTCGTGTATGAATTAGATTAATAAATTTGTATTCCATTTTTCTCGTAAAATGAGACAAAATCAATCCCTTTGCGGTATTTTGATTGTTGTCCCATGCACTCGGCCCCTACGGCCTCGTGAATTGGACGCATCAAAATTGACCGCGCGTGCATTGAGTTTGTCTCACTTCACCCGCGCATAAAATGCGCATTTATTAATCTATAAGCATTCGATTCTTAACCGTTGGTAATTGGATTACAAAATCGTAAATCTTTTATCTAAATGTTTTGTAATGAAGAGCTGAATTGCAAAATGGCTTAGAGACCATTTTTTCAAAAATGAGATTTTGCTAGATTCTTACAGGCCTTTATCTTGTACATCATCCTGGCAAAACATGTTGTTGAAAAAAATGTCCCTAAGTGGGTTAAAATCCCGAAAATTGTACTTTAATGCCCAAATATGGACATTGTATGACCATATTTGGGCATAAAAGGACATAATTCCCATATATGGTAACTTTTTTATCAAACAAAAGGACATCATAATTTGAAATTTGAAATTTGATTAGTTGTCCTGCAACACGGCTTACATCCATTTTCAAAAAATCAATAGCCAATTAATAGATGAATTATCTAAATTACACCTGATTTTTAAAAACGTATTAGTAAAGAATTACTAAAATCATTATCAGGAATTATGCGATATATTTTGATGTCCTAACAGTTTTTTGCCCTTTTCTCAAAAAGTGCAAAATGGATGTTTTGCAAGTCAACTATTTAAATAGACCACACAATAGGCTTACAATGACTGGTGGACGCAATGAAAAGCAATACGATTTATAAATATGCTAATTTTTCAAAACCTAAGAAAATAATTTGTTAACAATTCGTAAGCTGGGGATATGCAGGTGAGGATATAAACAGAAGAAATGAATAGATTAGTTATACACATTATTAAAACAGCCTTTTATGCATCGATAACGATAACGAGGTATTTTATAATTTCCAAATAGTTCTAAATTTATAGCTTCAGGCACTATGTTTATAATGGTTGATTAGAAAATATCACCTGTTACATTGAGTAACTTACTATGTCTCCAAGGCAAATGGTGATCATAAATCTAAAACATTAATGTTAGCTACGAGCATAGTAGCTGCAAGCATATTCTACAACAAGTACCTAGCACTGACTAGAACATCTGACACTGACGGAGTTTTTGTACCGTACAATACCTCAAAGTGTATTTAACTTATGCTTTATTTGATGTATCATTTTAATGGTTCGGTCTTTCTTACAAAGGAGACGGAGGAGTGTTATGTTCACTGCCAATTTTAACATTATGAAATATTATCACATGTATGTGAGGTGGAGTCTCGCACTCAGTGGCAAAATTAGACGGCATACAGATTATTGCGTTGTAATGCTTTAGGTGGGCATTCAATGTTCTGATTTGCTGTTTGTATCCATTCCTGAAATAATGTACATCCGTCAAAAAAATTAGTTCGCAAAAAGTATTAAAAATGTAAAAATGCAATTAAAAAAGTGTGTCCTTTCTACCTAGAAAAAAACGCACAATTTTTTTTTTGCCTATAAATTTTTATGAGTAGAGACTTTATCAAATCATGTTGCAAATAATACAGTAGGTCATGTAGGGCCCATTTGCGTTACAACTCACTCACTTCATCCATACTTAACTCCCTCCTGGTAATGGTTGATTAGAGATAATAAACACCTTTATTTGGCTATTATTTTAATTGATTTTATAGACTAATACATTATCTTCAAAATCATACCAAAATTATAACATTTCATACAATTTTTGAAAAGTTATTATAAGATTTGATGCTCAATGTTCATATTTCATCCACACCAACCGCATTTATGCCCGTTTTGATTTCTGGCTAAATTAGCTTATTGACTTTAACTTGTTATTAGCGTTAATGATCAACTTTATTCGGGTTAATTCCAACTTGATTTTGATAAACAATAACCAGCCTTTGAAATCAAATCAGATTTATGACACTTCAATGGATTTTTAAGAAGATATGACACAAAAATTGATGCACAATTTTCATGATGCCTCATCCACACCCGCCTCCACCCTGGCTAATTAGCTTAACGGTTATTAAGCCTACTTAATCACTTCATTTTGAGTTCTATTCTTAATTTCTTGAAAGTCAAATAAATTGTCTTGAAAATGATACCAAAATAAAAACATTTCATGGGATTGCTGAAAAGATATGACAAAATTTATCCATAAATCATTCTCAATGTAACAAATCCACCTTTTATGGGTGCCCACATTAAAAAGGATGACCAGTACAATAGATTTTCAATGATATTTCTTTCCAGTTTGAGTGTGTGTGATGTTATTTTAAAGTCTCTTTGATACAGTAAATGCTCTATGTTTTATTATTTTGTGTAAGGATTCTCTATAGGCTATTGATACAGTATTTTCATAAAATGATCAACATATTCCTTAATTTTGTATACCATATTTGATGTATGATGATGCTTTGCTAAATGTTGATACTATTTATACATCATATTTACAACAGCATCAACGTGTTCCATAATTTTGTAAACAATATGGTGGCAAACAATAATAATAAAAAAATCAAAAAACAAGATCTATTTAGAGAAATGGCGCCATTTTTGACGTTGATCGTCAGTAGCGCTTATATAGAAGCACTTACTTGCACCTCTATTAATATGAAGTATTTGTCAATTTATTATCCGTTGAAGGAAAATTTTTAGAGCTGAGATGTGTATCTGTTAACACACATTACTGCAAGCCATAGTGAAGACCAGATTTCACTTTAAATTGCAGTCAAACACAGAATATAAATAGTAGTTTAAACAGTTAACAAATTCTTGGTTTCTGATCTACTACACTGAGTTATTATTTAAATATGTACCATTTCATTCTTGTAAAAATCATATTGAAAATGTCAAAATTATTTCAAATTCATGCGCTTTGCTTGCGTTAAACGCTCTAAGGATTAAGATGTCACGATTCACAGTAATTGTTAACGAATTTACCTGTTTGTTTATTCTTCTCAACATTTACAACAGCAGGTTTGATAAGCAAAGTAAACCATATAAAACTCCAAAATTAATTTGGGGCCAGAAAGGCAACATTTATATTGCATAAGCAATAGCTGGACATGTTTGATGTACACCTTTACCATTGCTGTAAACATAACACTTGGTCTCACGGGTGTCTTTCCTTATTTTCATAGCCTTAAACCATTGTCATTATTACTAAAGACTAATAGCAACATTGAATTTAATCATCGCATGTTATAACCCTAGGCAGGTGTTCAATGAACAAGTTGAATGGAATTTAACATTTTATGAAATTGTTTGCAATGTCGCTCCTTATACTTTAAAATTGCGTTTATTTTTCTTTTCGTTTAGTTATGAATTAAATATTTTTTCCCGTTTTATTTTTTTAAATTTCAGTTTCAAATCTTTTTTCAAATAATTTCCTATTGCAGCAGAAAGTCGAAAAGAGTATCGTATTTTATTTTTATTCATCTACTTTACGCTTGCTCTTTTTTGTCATACCGCTTTTAAGCGGTATGACAAAAAAGAGCAAGCGTAAAGTAAAGTAAGGTGATTATACAATCGGTTCTATTATAGTAATAGTTACGCAATTTCTGGAACAAAAAATCGGTTGCATATTTTTGAAATAATTAGCATCGATGGGTGAAAGGGATGACGCTGCTCAATATTTGTTTTGTCAATCGTAAAATCGTAACCGATTAACTGATTTCATTTTTCAGCAATGCATTTGTACTTATGCTCTGCTTCTATGAGCCACATCTATTAAACAATCAATCGGAAATTTAGTTTTCTAATTCTTGGCGCGACGTTTTGTCTTCGAATATTATTTTTTTTCAACCACCATTTTAAAAAAAATAAACGACTGACATAGGTTGTTAGTTCGAGCCGACCCCGCTTATGTCAATGTGTCCTTTATGCAAGGCACTTTGTTCTCATTAGCCCCTTTATCCATTGGTTGTTCCCTCGTGGCATATGCCCTTGTTCCGAGTTCCATTGAACCCAATGATTGTCACTCGCCACACACAATATAAACCAGTAACCTGTGTTTTGCTCCGATGCTCTCTGTGATTGGCGAGTGACAATTGAGGACAATGGACCACGGAACAAGGGTATATGCCACAGGGGAACAACCAATGGATATGGGGCCTACGGGCTATGAAGACAAAAGTGCTTAATGAGGGCTTTTGTTGCAATATTTGGAATGCGGAGATTGGGCTGCAGTCAACATATGCAATGTTTTGGTTTAGGTAAGCTTAATAATTTCAACAATGCTATAGTACTTTGACCTAGTGGTCACTATAACATATAAGAATATTTTGGTTTCAAAATCGTGATCATATTGCTTTCCTAATGCAAAGGGAAAATAATGTTTATCATGTGTATTATAGTTTATATGAATACTTTACTTCATCTCTGTATTAATATTAACTTTAATTCACTTAACTTTGATTGCTATGATGTAAAATTGACATGTTGCATGATCTATTGTGATGATAAATCGATAATTCGCGTTGGCATCAATGTTGTTCCGTCCACGGATATATTTAGAAATACACCTGCTAAAACAACACACGTTACTTTTGTTGTGACATGTCATGATTTTGACAATTTAGTTTTCCTCTAGTAGTGATACTGATATGACAAGAGTATTAAACGTGTACCAAGAACTTGATTTTTTAGTGTTTGAATTTCATATTCCAAGAATCTTTGTTCTCAGTGTCTAAACTATCATGGATTTAACATTGGATCATCGAAAACAAATTGAAACCCAATAGTGATAAAACCGAATTCTTTGTTGCTGCCTCTTCATTTCACATAAAGAGGTTATATAGCACAAGTCTTCACTTGGGTGACAGTGAAGTGTTTCCTTCAAACAATATCCGTAACCTAGGTGTTGTTTTCGATCATCAAATGCCAATGATGTCGGAGCATGTTACACAATTGAGCAGGTCAATAAATTGGAGTATTCGACATGGTATGCAGAATTCGTTGCTATATTGATATCGTATTGATACCTGCCACAACATTATTAGAGCACTTATAATTTCAAGACTTGATTACTCTAATGTTTTGTTGAATGGCGTTTCAAAGAATATCTGAAACGTCTTCAAATTTTACAAAACTAATGTGCGAGGCTGTCGTGTTTGAAATCTAGACGTGAGCATGTTACACCCTTATTGAAACAGCTTCACTGGTTACCAGTTCAGGAAAGAATCGAGTCTGCTACAAAGCTGTGATGGGACTCTCTCCTCAGTACATTAAGGACTGCCTTGTTGTTAAAAGTACAAGTAGTGCAATGAGGATTCGCTCGGCTAGCAGTGCAGTATCAGCTTTTTTATGCCTATTCCTAATGCCTTTATTCCTAATAAGTGTGCTGGGAATAGGGCCCTGTCAGTTGTTGTTGAACCGGTTGACTGTGTTCATTAGGAATGCCACAAGTGTTGATGTTCTCAGATCTTATTTGAAAAAGTACCTTTCCCCTTGGTAGTTCACTTGTATTAATTTTCCTTATTAGTTTTTTTTTCATGTTTATTGCGCTTTGTATCCCTAGGCAAAGACGCGGTATAAATGTATGTTGCTATGTTATGTTACTAAAAACTTTATAGTTTCTCTTTCAATCTACCACAAGTTATGCTTTGACAAGATCAAGAATTGAATTTTAAATGGGGAAAATTGGTGTAGAGATCGTATAAAAACAGTAAATTGTTTCCTCTTAAGCCCATGACTTTAAACTTTGATTTTGGAAAACATGACAAATGTGTTGCAAACGTAATTGCTATTTAGAATATGGGCGATTCCGAGTAAAAATACCGGATAAGGACAGCAAACGTGTTAAAAAGACCTGTTTTCCAATGTTGATATGGAATAAAACGATTCTTATACATTATAATTAGTAGGACATCATAATCATGATAATGAAATAGAATACATATGATGAAGGAGAATTGTCGATGAATTAAGTACTCATCTGAAGTCAGTAACATCGCATATTTTATGCCATAGTATCTAAACTACGTGTAACTCATCTGAGTTAATCCTTCAGATATCAAAGATTAGAAAATGTCAGATACGATGTGAAACAAATACACCACGTTTTGTCGTATTCAAGATGTATCAATTACTTTGCATGCTTGTGATTTAGTGATAATCAGTGTTGATTTTCGTATATATTACACATCCTTTGGGAGTGAATCTACATTCACGTTTCATTCACAACAATGGCCATGTGATGTAATCTCTGCCAAGTAGTTAAAGTGTTGCGTATTATACTTTTCAGAAGCATACTCTCTTGATGTTATAAAGGTTCTTTTTATATTTCAATTCTAACCAACGGTATCTTTTATTTCTACCACTTTTATAACACTTAAGAATCATCAGAATTGTTGCTGTTGAAGAAATACTCTGTGCTACAGACCGTTTTACTATAAACGTGTTACAACACCACCCAGTCACTAGTAGAAATTTGCATGCACACCACCAACAATAAGGCTTCTCTCTAGTGGTTGCTCGCGCCTTCGGCGCTCGCAATTCCCTGGCCTCCGACGAAAGGCTTTCTTCGCAAGCCTTTCGCCTCCGGCCTCGGCCTTTGCCTTCGACACTCAATGTTAGTGACTAACAACAACAACAACAACAACAACAGCGACAACAAAACCAGTATTTGACAAAGACTATTGAACAAATGACATTATATATTTATATCTGCACATAGCAGAATATGAATATCAAATCCGAGTTGTTAATGAATCAGCAACAGGGATGTACAAGCAGATGCGACGAATTGTTGAATTCACAAATTTTAA
>JXSR01S028396.1:5604-18586 GCA_000969725.1 Ophiothrix spiculata | reverse complement strand
CCGGGATGAGGCTTCGGCGGTAAAGGCGACAACTTTTTTCGAAGTAATCTTTTGACGCCATTTTGAACTTGTTAATGGAAACAAAATCACTAGCCAATGTGTATGTATAATCTGGAGCCTCTATTCTTCATGCACGCAAAAAATGTAATATTATGACCGGTGTAAGTTGACAAAACATAACATTCCTTCGTCTCGTTCGTGGAGGACAGTATATGGTAAAGCTGTTTTAAAGAAGTAGACACCAGCATTGGGATAACCGTGGTTTGAAAGGCACGAATATGATAACCTAAAATCAGACCAAAGAAAATAAAAACTATATACAATCTAAAAAGATTAGTGAATAATAAAAATAATCATAATGAAAATGGTTGATCACATCCTTTGACATGTTTGAAGCAATAATGTTGCTGGCTGCAAATTCATGTTCAAACTTTGTTACCATTGTCACGGTATAATGAGTAGGTGTATTTTGAAAGAAAAAACATAACATGTTAACTTAAATACCGGATTTTATATTATTTCACAACGTTATTGGTAAACATAAACAGTATACGTCATAAACAGCATGCCATTTCAAGCATTTCCTTAAGTTTGAATATACAGAGCCACGAAATATGCATATATGCTCGGCCTAACTTTGCCGCCAACTGACCACCTGTCACATGATGTTCATCGAACCGAGGTGTTTACACACTCAAAATTGCAGGGTCAAAATACTCAAATACTGACCCTTTTGTGCCGTTGAATTCTCTCCTGACTGCTGCTCTTTATTTGTTGTCACATTATTTAAATGACCCAAAATAAAGTCACCTTTTACCACCATTTTGTGATCATTTTCTACTCACGACTCCTAGGCATAGTCATTTAAAACGTTTTCCCGGGTTCTTTCCATGCTTTGACGTTGACCATGGTCATTTTTTGACTTCGAAAGAGATTTAATTGACTTCTGGAATAGTCACTTTGACTCAAAATGTAGTTATTTTTGACCAAATTTAGGATAAAAAACCGCGGATCACCGGGGTCAAAAATGACCCTGTTATATATAGTTGACTCCGAAATCGGAGTCAAATTTTTACCTCATAGTTTTTAGTATGAATTGTTCAATTTTACCCATCCGTGGCATTAGATCATTTTGAATATGTTGTTGATGGTCTTATCTTAAGCCACTCTGCAACCTTAGGATGAGCTTCAATTCTTGAGTGAAGAGCTGCGAGTTTGGGTGTATTTTGGAGACAATTGGGTGCGAACTGACTGGCGACAGCCACTGTTCCAAGGAAAAACAAATCAGCAACAGTTATCTGAAAAACAAAAATATATTACGATGAAGACAGTTCTGATAAAGTATCATTATCCCCATTATCTGCTGTTGTATATACACAGAACTTTACCAGTGAATATGCTTAATTAACTGCACTTAAATGATTGGTGAGATTTAAGGTGTTTTCTCACAGACAGACAGATGCAGTTGCTTACGACTGCGGGATAACGATTTTTCATAAATAGTAAAAATTCAAATAATTGTTTGCACCCGTCTTGCGTATACGCAAATTTCGATGCAAACTGAACGCACGCTTTACTAACGCATTTGGTTAATCACGCGCCGTATCGCTACTAATATAGTTGTCAAAAGCTTGTTTTACCACCGCAAAAATTGATAAAAAATTCATATACATGTATGTGTTTCCTATGCTAATAGACACGGAATTAAATTCAAGAACCCGAATTGAATTAAAAAAAATGGCCATAACAGAGAAAATAAGCATCTTGAAACGAAATCGTTTGGATGGTATTAATATCTTCCAAAAACAAACATAATAAGCCCCCACCCCAAAAAAAAAATCCAAAAAAATATCAAAATCAAAAGTCGTGGGTGACAGGTTTTTCATTTTTAAGGTGCTTCATTTTCTTAACAATTTATAGCAGAGGAAGGTGGAATAGAGTTCGAAACAAAATTAATAGGCCATTGTCCACCATGTAAAACTTATAATTCAACAAAAAGTTGTGATTTCTTCAGATAATGTAAAGCAATGTTTTTAAAACTAAATCTCTTGAAAACTACCGTGAGCACATACGCCAGTGTATGATATTATAACAAAACACATGGTCTTCCAGGTCTTCCACAAGAGAGCCATTTGCCTTCATCTGTTCCCAGAGAATAATTACCCGATCTCCAGCAAAGTATTCATCACTCTTCAACAGTTTTTCTAATTCTTCAAAATACTTTGGGGCAGCTGCGTTAAATTCTTCTTTCTTTTTTATCTGTATCAAACAAAACAGTGAACACGTTATAGATCATTTATTTTTCAATTTTTTGGATTTTGATGTTGTCCTTTCATGGCGTCTTTCTGACCTTCCACTCTCCAGGTACCATGTGACATCACGATGATATTTTAAGCGGTTTCCCCGAGAAACAGTTGCCTACGACCGCATTTGTTTATAAATTTCAATTGTATGCACCCCGTTATCATGCGTACGCAATTTTCAACGTTCATTGAATTTTTGTTATTTTTCTTGAAAAGTAACACGGTGACTACGGTGGCCTCGCTAATAATGATTGACTTTTTATTTGAGAATTCCCAATACTTTAAATGGTAAATCGGGTGAATTCATGTACCTCAAAAACGAACTTTGTGACCTATGTTTTAAATTTTAGATTCGTTATCGGTACAAATAAATCTACCAAATTCTCCACGGTCAGCGTACAACTGTTGACGTAGGCTACGTTAAAAGTATAGTTTGAAATCAGAGGGAGTCTTTTAGCAAATCGTCGTACGGCGTGTTAAATTAACTCGAGGCCACTCCACACACAAATCTAGAAATTTAATTAAGGTTTTCGCCAGTATTTTGCATCACATTATTAGGTAACAAAATAATAGAAATTCTAGAATAGACTTGACTTTCATCTACAATTGCCGAAATATAAAGAGAATTGGAAGGTTTTACCTTTTGTTGTGGGTCGAATGTCACAATTATGACAACGGCCTTCTCAATGATTTCTTGACAGTGATCCATAAAGCCATCTATGAGAGCGCATTCCCAGTTGTCTGTACCGTACATTCCTGAAGGAATAATATATAAATTCGAGGTTTGGTATAATGAGAATCGTATGTACCAAGCTAAATTGGTCTGTAGAAGTAGTTTGATTTCGGCAATGCATTTTTTGCAAACATAAATGAAATTCTCTCAGGAAAGAAGTTTTCCACTTGTTTTTTTTTTCGGTGTTACTTTGAAACGAATTAACTGATTTTCAAAATGCTTACTTTGCTTTCTTTCTTTTGACATATTTTGACCAAAGTTTCAAAGAGATTTATACAGGAAAGAGATTTAATGATGCTCACCCTCTCACCCCTTTGACCATGCATCAACGGGTGTACGGAAGACATTCACCACTTTTTTTGGGAAATGTTAAAAAATTATGAGATTTTTAAACGGAAAATATTTACAATTATTGCATCTATCTGAGTTCCTGTAGCTGTCGAAGAGACATTATATTGCACATCTTAAGTATTGGGGAACACACACGTATGCAGACCTATTAAAGGCTCCAAAGACTTAGGTCCGTATGCACAAAACTGGACTAAGTTAGTCCTGGACTAAAGTGAAATTTGATTTCCTAAAAAATAACACTTTTTTTGGGATCTGTGATAATTTATGCCCTTGTTTATGATTTACATTGAAATTTCTATAATTTGATAATTTTTTCTGTTTTGGAACACTGGCTTACTTTTCCAGAAGAACAAAACATTGGTTTAGTACAGAACTAATTAACTTAGTCCCGGACTAAACCATTTTTTTGTTCTAAAAATAATTTAAATGATCTAAAATAGACCAATACCAATGAATCATAAAATTAAAGTATCAGTACAGATCTTTAACCAAAAACATGATTATCACTCAATTTGGTTCAAAATGTGTTATTTTTCAATATTTAAAATGTCACTTGGTCCGAGACTAACTTAGTCCAGTTGTGTGCATACGGACCCATGCTTTTTGAGTCGCTGTCATCCAAAAATGACCTAATTCACATTTCTTAAAACACAAGGACTATTATTAGAGCGCTCTTACCCAAAGCTCCTTATTTTTACCCGACAAAGCCTAGCCTTTATGTTAAAATCTTATCAAAATGTATGTTTTTTTTTACAAATTTAAAAATGGAGTAATATAGTAACGACAATCATCGATTAGTATAATGTATTCTGAATGTTTACCATTATCGGAAGGCAGCACCAAAGAGACACATTTGGAAATGGTCATGCCCTCAACATAACAGATACTTAAGGAGTTTGAGGGGATGTTTTCGGGTCAGAAAAAGAAACTCTTTTTTTTATAGACTCAGCAACATATCAATCGCTCGGTTTGTATTGATTATTTGCTGGATGGAGGGGATCAATATACCACACTTACCAAATTCTTTAGCCAGATAGCGAGCGATGGCTACACTCTGTGTTAATCTTTTCCCGTCAACTTCCAACACGGGTACCTGATGAAACGACATTTCTAAGTAACCGAATTAAAAAAAGAAAGAAATTTAGATGCATGTGCAATGCTTGTAGTGACTCTTCGGGCCAATTAAAAAGATTGACATTTCAATCTACCACTCTTTTTCCTCCATACAAGTAAAATTTGTATTGAAATTTTCAATCTCTTTATCGATTGTTCCCTCAGTACAATTCGTCTGGATTGAATTGTTTGTGTGTGTGTAAATTTACACTGATGTTATAATTCAATCCACAGAGATTGTGCTGAGGGAACAATCGGTCGGTATAAAGATTGAAAATGTCAATCTTGAAAATTTTGATTTTTTTTTTTTGGATCACAGCAAAATCTTCATATTACATTTTAAACATGCAAATAAACGACATTATTTGGGAAGAAATATTCTTATTGTTACCCTCAAAGCCATTTTCCATCAATTACTTATAACATATCGTATTTTTGATACCATTCAGAATCCCAGTACAGGCTCCATATTGGATGTGAAACATGCCCTGGTAGAAATCAAGTACAATTCTAGTACAAATCGAGTACAATTCTAGTTCAAGATCGGGTTGTGCACATTTGGAACATCATTCGAGTACACTTTAAGTATAATTCTAGTACAATGTACTAAAAGTGTACTCGAATGATGTTCCAAATTTGCACATTCCGATCTTGGACTAGAATTGTACTCGAGTTTCTCCAGGGTGCTTAGACCCTTATTTTGGAAGAAATGCTCCTATTGTTACTTACAAAGCCATTTTCATTGATTATTAGCTATTATTCTGATCATTTGGTGTTTTGATACAGTTTCGAAGTGCCCATAACCCATTTTTGCGCAAAAAACGTATTTTTGGCATGACATTTTACTAGTACATGCTGCCAAGTGGTGTTTATAGGTACATGTGCACGACATAACAGTACATGCTAAGCATGACATTTTGCTAGTACATGCTACTAAGTGGTGTTTGAAAATGTAAGTGCATGACATTGTAGTACATGCTATGCATGACATACTGGTACATGCACTTAAACAGTAGTACAGCTAGTGATATTTACAATTACACTTATGACTAAAAAGCAATGATGACAAACAAATTAACGTTTAGCGGTTATGGCCAAAAAACTAGATGATATTGATCACAGACTACAGTACAAGCTAAATTTTCAGTTTTAAAAGTGAAACCATCATGAACATGATGAAATGAACAACCAAATGATATCGATCAAAAGAAGCTATAGTTACTCTAGTGTGATAATCAAATTTAACTATGATATTGAATACACGCAATAATATTGAATTGATACATGATGGATGGAGTAAGTATCAAATACAAATTGCACGGTTAATGATCTTTAAAGTTGAAACAAATAATATGATCAATGACCGGAAATAAAGCTAGCAATGATTTAGATCTATTTGATTTCAAAAAATTAACTTGAAGAATTTCAGCCTATTCAACGCTGAGCTCGTTAGATGATAAAAAATAAGTGCATATATACATACAGTTTGGCGTCGCAATCGTGTGCAACAAGTCTTCCGAATTTGGCTCCGTGACAGCTGTACAGTACGAGCTTTTAAACCCGGGAAAGTTGATTCAAGATTTGACCAAAGAATAATGCTCAAGGAATCAATTTGTGACAAATCCTCATATGATCCAAGCACATGAGCTTTTAAACTTTTTGATTGATGGTAAAAATCAACAAAGGATTCAGTAAATCCGGTAAAAAATTTGACATTTAATGATTGTTTTGCAGAGCAAAATCGTAGGTTGTGTTTCTCAACACAACGCATGCGCATATTTTGCGGCCACTTTGGATCCATGTGACCCTCAAGGCAGACTCCATGTTTAATTTGAAACATGCTTACACCCTTATTTGGGAGGAAGTGCTCCTATTGTTACCCTCAAAGCTATTTCCATTGATTGTTCAGAACATTTGGTGTTTTTGATACAGTTTCATAGTGCCTGCAACCCATTTTTATACATAAAAGCCTATTTTGGAGTTCACTTTGATCTCAGAAAAGGCGCCCATAATTTTGATTTTGAAACAAGCGTACAATAATATAATTAAGGGGGCAAATGATCGTGCTGTAATCCTGCAATTTTGAAAACAATCGAATTGTCCGAACATCATGAAATTATGAGGTTTCGGCCCGGGTTTCGGTGAAAAAGGTGTCAACTTTTTCAAATCAGTCTGTTAACGCCATTTTTCTTCTTCCTTCTTGACCTTGATTATGGACGCAGACTCACTAGTAAAGGTCCATGTTAAAACTAAAGACTCTGTTCCATAATGTACGGCAAAATTGTGATATTCTGACTTGTGTAAGTAGGCAAAAATTGCAGAAACATGACGTTCCGTCGTCTCGCTCGCGAAAAAGAACTGTAGCCTTTATATACAACCATGATATACCAAACTTTTACCTTGTTTGACCTTCATCCAATCCGCAAAATCAATCCTCACATCTTCATACTCGATCCCTGCTAGATGAAATAGAATTCGAAGTACCTCTGCCCGACCATAGGCATTGAAATAATACAGCTTGTAAGACGGCATTTCGTGTAAGCTTATACAAGCGGATGTTGTGTTACGTTGCCGGCTAAAAAGTTTAATGTGGGCATGCAGACATATATGATTGTGTAGTCTATATGGTCATAGACCATGTAGACCTTGGAATTATATGATCAAATCAATTATTTGAGTTGCATAACTATGACCTCGTTTAAAAAGAACGGGTTACGTTCAACTGTAATCATTAGAGAGATTGCGATTACCACGTTACACGGGACGGGATACAGAAACGTGAGCACTTTTAACTCACGTTTACGTAACGGTTCACGCCTACGCACAATACCATAGATTGCGTATGTGTATTTCATTATGTCGCCCTCTCAGCAAAGAATTTTCTACTTCAAACTATCACTTTATACATACATACATACAGAGTTTTATTGTGCGCTAATTCCAAAAATATGATCAAAGCGCAGAAACTATATCTAATTTAAATATACAATACAATTAATACACAAAAGTCAGTAAGATGGATAAAAATGGAACTTCAACATTTTCTTGAAGGACTGTAATGAGCATGCTTCCCTGATGTTTCTCGGGAGATTGTTCCATAACAAAGGTGCAGCTACATGAAATGATTTGTCCCCAATGCGATTTTTCCCATAATGAGCAGTAAGAAGAGATGTGTCAGTAGAAGATCGTGTTATTGGACCAGAAGTTGGTTTGGCTTTATGTAGACAGTTTGAGACCAGTTTGAACAAAATCGGATACTTTTGAAATGTTGGACTCCCATAGGACCAAATCCGTGACCTCTAATATGACCTTTCACATTTTTGGCTATAACTCCAGAACCATATTTCAGACATAGGTAAAAGTATACTTTTTCTGCTTCCTTGTGATGAGAGGAACATGTTGGTGTGGTTTTGAACAAAATTTGACCAATTTTGAAATATCACCCCTTGTTTTGGTAGCCATTTTGTTTTATCTTGGATTTCTCAAAATGCTCAATGGTGCGGATTTTGCATCATTCAATTCTGGAATCTATAGGTCTCAAAGACTAAGAATCAGTTAAGAACAATTGTGCAGACTCCATTTTGCACCTTTTCTTTTTTCCCACAGACTATTTCTCCAGACGGACAGACTGGGAATCAGATTGAACCACGTGTTTAGTAACCAGACAGCACAGAACATCTGTTAAGGCTACAGTTCTTTTTCGAGAGCGATAGAGCGTAACGCTATGTTTACTGCAAGTTGTGGCCTACTTACACCAACAGAACGTCTCAAGTTAACGCCTTTTTGCCGAAACTTTATAATTTCAAGAACTTCGAATATAAAACTGATTTCGTTCAAATTAGGTTAAACTATAAAGACTAGTAATGGAATTAAGCATTTCAAAATTTACAATGCAAATAATGCTCCTGTGGGCACTGATGTATTCAACCTACAGTGGTGGAAAATGACCCCTAAAGTTGACTGATTTTTTTAAAATGAAAATTGAATATTTCACCAAAATGACTTTAACACTTAGGGACCGTTCACAAACACTTGTATGCGGGGGGCCTGATGCGAAAAAAAAGGGGGGGGGCCCTTAAAATTTTTCACCCTCATAAGGGGGGGCCTTGAAAAAAATTACCACAAATTTTCCGGCAAAAATCGAGTTTACATGCTTTTCTATGGGGTTGACCACTAATATTTGTCGCAAAAAGAGGGGGCCCTTGAATTTTTTGAGGTCGAAAAGGGGGGCCCCGAAAATATTCCGCGATAATTTTTTTGCATCAGCCCCCCCCCCCTACAAGAGTTTGTGAACGGTCCCTTACTCCGTTGATCATGCATATATTTTATATGACATTCAAAGGCTTCTGTCATGACGAAAAAACGACCTTTAAGCATACTTAGAAAAAATGAGTTCTATCACTCTAAAAAGCAACATGGAATTGTTCAACTTCAAAACGTAGGAAACTATCATATAGATCCTACGGTAAATAAGATATAAATAGACAGTGACAGGAGGCATATCAGTAATAATGATATTTTGCAATTTTATGGTGATTTCCAATTCTGTAAAAATAGTAAATTGATTGCATGAGCCAATCAGATAATGGGAATTTCCATAATTAGATCATCTTTAATTACTACTTTGGGAATTCCAAATGGCTATAAAAGGTATCCGTATGTTTACTCACATATTGTAAATAACTTGTAGGAAATTCCCAGTGCATGCTAAAAAAATGTGCACATGACAACATGTTTTTTTTGTGTGTAAATGTAAAAAAATTTGCCTGGGCCGGGTGATTTTTGAGCAGAAGTAAAACTGGCTCTATTGAAGTTGGCTGGGAGAATTTGATTTTGTCGGATTGGAGTTATACTGGTGACTAGAGAAAAGACTGTCTTTGGAGCGATATATTGGAGAATCGATTTGGAGTTATTGATATATAGGTGAATTAACGACGGCCTGTGTGTTTTATATTTATCAAAGAGGGTAATTTACTTTTCAGCTTCTAGCTGATACAAAATATTTTATAAAGTTAAGAAGAGTATTGTGTTACTGCTGGACTATTGTGTTGAAATCGCCGTTGGATTATGTGATAAACGATTCAAATGGATAAATACGTTTGCCACCTGGATTCCGGTACTTGTTTTACTGCAAGTTTACATTCAAGATTGTCGTGCTTCAGAGGCTGAATAGTTTCGGATTATATACTTTTAGGATAGCGCGGATTTCGCAGCGGTTTCTGTACGTTTATTACGTAATAATAAGACAAAGTAGATTAAGATACCTTATTTGTAAACTTTAAGGCCAAAAGTGAACATTAAATTGTTTTGAAAGTTTATATTAACAGTGTATTAATTTGCGTTATTTAAGAACCCGTGAGGTGATTTTGGTCTCGGTCATTTCAAATCTTTGACCATAGCATTATAAAAAAGTAAAAAATAATGTTTTTAACATTTTAACAATATCTTTGTCAGTGAGACACAAAAATGTTTCTCCTGTAAAATAAACAAAGTTTCTCATTGTATGGTTTGCTGCAAAGCATGCGCAGCACATAGATATTTTTTACAGATCATTTTATCTTGTGCATAGAGCACACGTCAGTTCGTAGCCATCAACATACGGTCCACATGGTAAACCTCCGTTACTCACACATCGGCCTTCCACCAAATAAAATAAAGCGCCATCTTGATTAGTTGCAGAACGAGGGACTGCTTCCGGTTCTTTATCCATACACACGAACTCTGATCTTTTGTGATTATGATGAGCGGCTACCAACCATCCTGTATATTCAGTTGTCCAACTTTCATCTGGACATTCATTTCTGGCAGGTAGCATCAAATGCGAGGTACGGGAAGGGGCACGGCAGATAGCACAGGGGACTTCATGGTCATGAAGTCCAGCCCATGGTGCAAACCCTCCAGTTTGATATTCTGCTCCGTAAAGTACGGCACCGGCCTCTCCTTGACGACCAGGCCACGGTCTATCATAGATAGGTTCTAATGGTAGGCATAAAAAATTAGACCCGCTTCCAGAGTGTGTGAAATGTGCCCCTGCCACAACACCTGGAAGTAAAGAAAGTAAATGGATGAACTTAAGATTAATTTCGATTATGGCTGGAGTGTTGTTGAGCGGTCAGTGCGTAGGGCCGAGGTGCAGGTTCCAAACCCCGTCGGGACAGTCTCCTTGTTTCATTCTGCAAGAAACTAATTCTGCCCCACAAAGTAAAAATGCAATATGTGCATTTATAAAGCATATCATTGTGCTTACACACGTGTAATTTCTCTTAAATCCAATCCCAAGTAAAAAAGTTGTATTTACACATGTTTGCTATGTAGTAGTATAATATACTGATTAAAGTTATGAAAGAGAATCTTTCCAAGGGAAAAGAAGCAACTTGCAATATATGTGCAATACACGTACTGAGTTTTTAGTTGTTGGGCAGAATTGCGAGTCGTAAGTCGCATTCAGCTGATGCCCCCTGTCCGAAACGCTCCATTTTGGGTGCTGCACACATTGTAATTAAACCTAGTACGCTAGCCCTATTTTGGTGTTTTGTTTCCTTAATTATGTCATATGTGTTTGTTCTTTTCACATTATCATCGAAATTTGATTATACTTGGACTGTCATTGACGGGTTCACCGGGGAACAAGTTTTAAAGTATGATGAACACTCGTCGAATACGCCTATCATGTAATTTGAGTCCCAGTAAGTTGCTATACATGACAAGTTCACGCACGCGCTAAAGAGTGTCCAATTTTCAAAACGAAAAACACATTAACATCCCCTCTCCTCAAGCACACCCAGCCCATCCTAACATTGGCCCCACATTCCCCATGCACCCACAACCAATAGCTTGCACCAGAACTAACCTTCGTATACAAGTTGTGCAGACGAAGGGCACTCATTGCGGCCCCAGCGGGTATAAATAGCTCCAGAACTATTATCATGGGTTTGATGATTTCTCTCTGGTGTTTCAGTTGGTGATGGTGATAAATCTTCCATATTATTTCCTGCAGACAAGGAAAGTTCAACAGGTATTGATAAGAAAATACGATCAGACTAAACCATGGCACGGACTGAAGGACAATTCTAAACATAAACCAAAATGTCATTTATAAACACATACCTGTAACTCATTTGTATTCAAGTAAAAAAAAAGCCTAGGTATTTTACAAGATATATTTGGGCGGGCAGTGATGCCAATGAACTTAGAATAAAACTTAAATATAAATGAGATAGCGCAATGAAATATGACACTATTGCAAGAGTCACAGTCATCGTCTAGTCTGTCAAATAAGGCCCATGGGCCGGGCCATGGGCTCCACATTCTTGACGGATTATTATCATTACGACTTGGTGACTTGGTTCTGGGATGGCCAACATAACTCGAATGATTAGCATGCTTTAAAGAAATTAGCAAGTTCATACCAAAAAATGCATCTCTTCCGTCCCGCCCGTCTCTTCCAGTGACGCCCTGTGGTCCAATTGGCCCAGGTGGACCTTGTGGTCCAATGGGACACAAAATGCACTGTCCGATCCAATATGGGTTCATGCTAACACCTTAAAAAGAGGAATGAAAAAAATATGACATTTGAATCATACTTTGCATTACAATTTAACTTGAATTTCGGACATGGATATAATGATTTTTGTAAATGTTTTCTTAAAGACCATTCTTATTTAGTACAGATATACTGTTTTAAAAATTCGACACCATGATACACTATCTGAGACCATCTTCCATATCTGTTCGCAGTTCGAATGGATACCCTAACCGGAATTATTCCATATTAATCCATCAACGAGACTATGACACATACTATATTCGTCGACATATATGTTCGCCCCTATAGTTTTGATGAACACAACCAATGATGCACAAGAGTGATGGAGCACCCCTAAACTAGTAAAACTATCAAATGGCAAGCACAAGTACTTTACATTCCATACAGCATACATGTGGAGTTTTACTAAATTACCGTAGAAACTCTTGTATGGGATATTACGTTTTGCTCCTATAGTCTTTTTGTCTTTACTGCAAAAACAACGGATCTGAGGAGCTTTATATAATGTAAAAATTTTAAGTTTTGCTCGATGCAGCTAAATATGATAAGATATACTTCCAAAAATATCTCATTGTTCGGGCTCTTTTGATCATACAAAACTTAACCAGTATTATTATTTTCATGTTGTTGGTGACAAGAAAACAATCAATCTGCAATCTAGACTTAAGCAATACTTGACAAAACATGAACATTACACCATTTGATTTACCTGAGTTGGCACTGTTTCCTCCTTCTGGCAGACCGGTATCCCCACGTCCTTCTGTGTCAGTTGTTCGTTTTGTTCTCCTGATACCATTTCCCTTTCCTATACCATGTATACGGGACATCACTGTGATACTAGGATCTAAGTTTACTGCATGCAAAGTTCGCTATAAAAAGAATCCAAGACCTTTTATAATTCTACAAAGAAACTTTTATTAGCCTAATTTTTCAACG
>JXSR01S028395.1:6439-18639 GCA_000969725.1 Ophiothrix spiculata | reverse complement strand
TGGTATGTAAAGAATTTTGTTCAAAGACTCGACATTGTAGTTGGACTACAGCATGAAATCGATTATAGGTCCAATACTACTCCTCTCCTGTGCCACTTATAGGGTCAGTGCCAAGTTCAGATATAGATATGTTCTGCTTCAACGATGTTCAATTTATATAAAACCCATTAAAATAAAACATAAAGGTTTAGTTACGATTGTTGGTAGTCAAGTCGACTGTGCAAAGAAAATTAAAAGATACCAAATTAATCTGTTCTTTTGTAGCTGCACTACACTGACGACTTCCTTTTCGTAAGAAGTTATCGATATGCATACACAGATTGTCAAATGAGGTAACAATTTAGAAATATACGAAAACCAACCAACAAGAGATAGAATGGCCATTATTATTTCCATGAAGTTTTTAATTTTCTTATCTATTTCAGATTTCAACTTGAAACGAGTCCTGTTGCGAACAGTTGTATGTGTATTTATATTGTTTGTGGCTGAAACTATTCCATCTTTTGGTGCAATATTATCCCTCATTGGGGGTTCTACAGTAACATTTTTAACATTTGTCTTCCCGTCTGTATTCTACATCTCATTGAATCATAAAGGATCGCCAGCATTAGGAGGAAGGTTAGTATGAAACGAAGGTCTCGGGAGTTTTTAGTAGCTGCGAGAAAACAACAATGTCGTGGCATGTTGCAGTAGCTGCATTGATTGTTTCGCGTTTGAGTCCTACTGGAGCCGACTATGCGAAACTGCATGAGAGTATGAGCTGATCAAGCTAGGATTACGCCACATTAATATAGGCTACTGTAACAGTATTTGGACCCTGTGAGTCTAGACTGATATCCATTGATTAGATATTAGTATGTGCTCTGTTAAGTGTGCTGCGTGGAATTACAACTCAGGGGGGCATAGTGCATAAAATCACATGCATTTTTATGCAGAGTATTCGCACTTGGTTAGGTTTCATATCCATTATTATCAAAGATGAATTTTGGCAAAGAAAAATTGCGTTGCTTGGGTAGGGTTCATTTCCGTTATTATCAAGATGAATTTCTGCATTGAAGAGTTGCTAAGAAAAGATCAGCTTGTCTAATGTTAGCTTTACCGCATAGGGGGATAGACGTAGTCGTTTGTGCATCGTCAAAGCGCCCTAATTCTGAAATATTCAAAATAAGTAGGTAAAGCTGATCAGAAAGTCTTTAATTCTGTCCAGTAAAAGTTGGGAGTCCTCTAACGGTAAGCTTGTTCAACATCTCACGCATACTGAAGACACCTACAATCCTCGCAAAAAGTTGTTGGAACACTTTAGTGCACACAACTGCAAAACTAAATCAATAAGTCCATTGAAGAGCTGTTAATGATTAGGCTACTTTTACCTTCCCCCTTCCCCATCATTCAATGTTGCGACACCGAAATCACGAGGATTTCCAATGCCGCAACATTGAATGGGGGAGCGGGGGTACACTTACGCTTAAAATGAACACTTGTGTTCCAAGACTTTTTGCGAGGATTGTAGGCCTTACTGAAAAATTCCTGAACATGTTCATTGTAAATATGGATTTGAGATGTTCAGAACGTGTTGTGAACATTACGCATAAGAACATGAACAGAACACAGTAGAAGTATTTAGAACGCAATCTAAGTATGTTCCAAACATGTTCTAAATCTAACATTCTGCAACATTCATTATATCTGTAGAAAACCACTTAACATGAGTCACTTTGTCTGCACACAACATATGTGCATTGACAAAAAAGATTTGAAGCCTCTTTGTTGAAGCGTTTATTGCTCTTGTAATGTTCCAAGATTTGGTCACTAATTTTCAAATGCGAACAAGAAACTTCTTCCTTAGGAATCTCAATACAGCGCGAGTCAAAATGAAGTTGCCTGAGATTCAAAACTGTATAACAAAAGAACTACTGATATTTACAACAATTGAAAAGCACCTGGGAAATATGCAGACTCTTTTGCTTATTTTAAAAAAAGAATGAAGGTAATCGGTAATTCCTAAGAGAAGTTAACTGTCCACGGAATAAATAATCAAACCAATTAAAAATGCAAAGTAAACACTTGATTAAGCAGAGTAATTTACTGTTTATGAATACCCTACCCTTCATTTGACTGATTATTTAAACATTGAATGAAGGAGATGGTCATTCATAGGAAAAACTGTCCTCGATATGCTGATGAAAACTTAAAAAAGAACCATTAAACAACTAGGATTATGATGCAGGAATTTCAAATACAAATATCAATCAATTGTATGCATTAAACCAGTTTAGAACCTGCCTGAATTTTTAAAGCTGGTCGTAGGTACTGGAAGTTGTACATCGTATGACACCTTCTGACAAGGCAGCTCGTAGTTTAAACCTAATTGCAAACACACATGCCTTCAGAGGTTCAAAGCCGTTTTCCAAACAACGCTAGAGCTAAATTGTAAGCCAGAAGTGTTAACTGCAAAAGAGGACCATGAAGATCTGAGACATTTCCAAGGTGCTTAACAAGTGTTTTAAATATCAGTAGTTGTATAAATGTTATCAGTTTTGAATCTCGGTCAACTTCATTTGACTCACGCTGTATTACCAGCTCTTTTTTGGTGGTACAGATTAAAATTACTTGTACACATTCAACATTTCTCCATATTTTTTTTTCAGGAAAATGGAGTTTTATGAATATATTCTCCATGGAGAGATTATCATGGTGGGCGTGATAGGTGGTATTGCATCAACATACAGCGCTATTGATGCCATTGCAACTGGCCAGTCACGGTTTGTTGTACCCTGCTATGTAAATGTTACAGCAGCTCATCAGTAAACTTTTAAGGTCAATGTTCTGACGGTGATTTGTAAACAAGTATTGTAAAGAGCTCTTTGGACATGTTGGATGGGTGACAGTTTTCTGGACTATCACTGAATGATTGGGTAGTTTGATGTCAGCAATTTGATGTCATTTGTGAATTGAGATATTCTCAAATAATTGCAATCGCAATATCAGTTAACAATACAATTCTATTCATAGTTACTGTGACAACAGTTTTGACTAGAAAATGTATGTAATAAACAACCAGAATGGGCAACACGTTTATGATCATTCAATTGGAGTTTGTCTTGCAATAGAAGCAAACGTGTTCAAGTAGCTGGTTGAATTTTGCATGTTTGTTTTCCACATACGTTGTTGACCCTCTCTTGAAAACACTGACTATTATTTAGCGCAAAGAATAAAACCATTGGGAGAGCTTTCATCTGGTCACCAATCTCCTGGTCTATGTGGAGGAATCAGTGTTACAATAAACTGTGAGTCTACGATGTAGTACTGCATGTCCTCAGTGGCGTAACAAATGTTGGTCGCCAGGGGGGGCAAAGCCCCAAAATTCCCCCCCTGACGGAATTTTACCCCTTTCCAATCCCCCACCCCATATTCACCTAAAATTGTTATAAAATGTTGGACTTCGCGCAGAGCGTGAAAAAATTGTTACAAAACTATGGCAAATTGCGAAAATGTTGACATAATAGCTTGAAATTGGCGCGAAGCGCGAAATTTTTTTGACATTTTACATCTTGATTATCAAAAAAAGGGGGAAATTGGGGCCATTGGGGTGTGGCTCCTTCCCTTTGTTATCCTTTTTTCTTCCCCTTTCTCTTCCCCTTTTCTTTTTTTCCCCTTTCTCTTTCTTTTTCTCCCTTTTCTTCCTCTTTTTTCCTTTCCCCCTTCTTTTTCCTTCTTTCTTTTCTCTTTTTCTTCTCCTTTCTCTCCCTTTCCCTCCCCTTTATTTTTCCCCCTGGGTCCGTGAAATTTCCCCCTGAGAGCCTTCAGGGGGGGGGGGCAACTTGCCCCCCCCCTGCCCCCTGTTGTTACGCCAGTGCATGTCCTACATTTAAACGTGAATCAACCAATTAAATGTTTTAACAAAAAGTTGCAATATGTAAACGTTCTGAAATAAAAACAAAATCCTGACGTTAAGCATTACTGCCACGAATTTTGAATTAAAAGAATTCTTCAAAAAACAAACAAACAGTGTAATGTACATGTCCAATTTGTTAAAGTGTAAGTATACATTTAGTTTGATGCAAAGGATCCGGGTTTTTTTTGTTAAATACCAGATTTTAGATTAACTTGTAACAAGCAAAGCCCATGACATACACTGCATGTTAAAGGTACAATCCATGATTATTAAGTGACAAAAGCGTCATGTCGTTTAAATAAAAAGAAAAGTACAACAAAAAAAGCATGCTGAACATTTAACTTGATTCTGACCATTCATTTTCAAGTTGCACGAGGCTTTTCCAGCATTTCAAAAATCCGCCTAGGCTACTGTTTTGTCATTACTGTCGGAGCCCCTACAGTAATCAGAAAATGACACATTCTTTCACTTATCTAAACAAGTTTGTTCACGAACCACACCTCTCGCCTGATGGCGGTTCATAATGTTGGACCACATATTTAAGAAGTTTGGTCCACGTGGGGTCAATGGTTCACATGTTATGGCCATAACCTTGAAATGACCTCGGATGACCTATGATCAAGTTTTTGACCTTAAAATGACCCGAGGTAAACTTTTTGATCATTTTAGAAATTAGACTTAACATGACCTTTTGACCTTGATTGGCTGATATCAACCATGGGCAAAGGGCTATCCAAGGTCCTTGACCATCTTTGAAATTTGGCATCATATGACCTTTTCCCCCAACTGACCTTGAAATTGGGTCAAGAGCTATCCATGGTCCAAGTTTAATCCACGTGGGGTCAAAGGTTCATATGATATAGCTCTGACCTTGAAATGACCTCCAATGACTCCACCATTTTGGAAATTTGACCTCAAATTACCTTTTGACCTTGACCTTGGGTCAAGGGCTATCCATGGTCCAAGTTTAATCCATGTGGGGTCAATGATTCATGGGTTATGAGCATGACCTTGAAATGACATTGCATGACCTAAGGTCAACTTTTTAACATTTTTGAGATTTGACCACAAATGACCTAGACCACACCCCCAAATGATTCGCAGCGCGAGTTTAATCGGAGACCCTTCATGTCATCAAGTTTTGTTACCGTAGGCCTTACAGTTCCAGAGATATGCTGCGGATGGCGCACAGAAAAGTGACCGTTATGTCTCTTCCTCACTATGTTCAGGCGAGAAAAAATGCAAGCACATTTGAAAGAATTGCTCGGGGATTGTAATATACTATATTATATACTACATAAATAAATTAAAGAGAGTTGATTGGTTTGAACACGATCACATGATTTCAAATAGTTTGAACCACCTTGAGAAAAGCCGTAAATAGTTCTTTTTGAAAAAGACTATTTACGGCTCTAACGAACTATTTACGGGTTTGAAAAGACTATTTACGGCTGACGTCATCAAAGTCCGATGTGCGCAAGCGTTCTTAGCGCTAGTCACAGTGGATACAATACGTTTTGTGATTTGTGAACATGAATAATAACATTTTAAAATGGGTAATTAAAAATCTCATTATGAAATTTATTTAAGCAGTATATAAAACAAATATATACTGACTTTTTCAGATCTCTGGATTAAAACTATGGTCCTTCAGTGAAATAACAATTTTAGTCACTTCAGGCCCATAGTTTTAACCAGAGATCTTCAAGTCAGTATATATTTGTATACCAGTCAACGATTCTTACAAGCTAAAAACTCAATTTTGATTGAGCTGACCTTGAGGATGAAAAGTGGATCATGAATTGCCTGTTTAAATTTCCAACCATCCACATGCTTGCAGATGAATTGTCTTTTTGATAATTTTTTGAACATTAAGCAAGTATCATTTATTTGAAGTCGCAATACATGTATATCAAATTCGCTTTCGCAAAGAAGTTGGTTTTAAAATATTGCCTATTAATTCTTGTAAATTCCTCAACGACACACTGAGCATACAACCACACCATGAATACACAAAGCGAGTAGCTGGGATCAACACTAGAGATTCGCTCCACAGTGTAGGCTCTTCAGTCTCAATGTAATGACACACAATAGCATTATTGACCCGTTGGATACAGTACAACAGTATACAAATATTAACTGCTAAAATACACCATCCCTCATTGAAAGATTGATTGTTCCATTTCAGGAACAATCAATCTTTCAATGAGGGATGGTATATTTTTACCATCACACAAATATAAGCAGTTAATATTTGTTTTATATAACTTATCTATAGATTCTAGTCATTTGATAACACATTTAAACAATGATATTGTACTCAATTTACCCACTTTTGTAGCAGAAAGCAATAGGTCTCTACTGTACACTTATTCTGTTCAAGTTTGTCATAAGTTATCTCATTAAAGGACAAAGGATTTAGTTTACATTTGTAAACTAAATCGTAAAGGAAAAAGTATTGAATTAATTTTACCGCACAAAAGAGGCTTGTCAATCAAAGTATAGGATATGCTGTTGTCTTCGACGAAAGCAAAATCGTCTCGAGGTTTTTAGTTGTGCTTTTTATCGTGTAAACACATAAGGATTGCAATTTCTCAAGTGGGGATGAACTATACTTATTGACTCAAGTGAATAGAATAAGTAATGGGTTAACAAAATATTTTACTATGGATTACAAAATGCATTGTTATGCACGGACAGAAAATTTGAACTGGCTAACTGTATAGTTTTCAATCAAGTACAATAAGAGACGATATACTATCAAACGGATGAAAGTGATTGTAAAGACTATATGATAGTAAAAATAACAAATGGTCACGTGTTACAATCTTACCAAACAAATGACTAGAATATATGGATGAGTTATATAATAATCACTGGCCCTGTACTCAATGGGTACTTATGATGGCTCTCTGCATCAGGTGTAATTGATCAATTTGAAAAAATTGAATTCAGGATTTTTTTTAAATCGGCCATTCTTTGCAAATTGGTGTCGCTTGTTAATGAACTTGATACATTCTATAAAATCGACTACAAAACGAGTCTTGGTTGGTTGGCCAAAATGTTAATTCATCAGTAGGTGTGTACATAGAAATCATGGGTAAGAACTTTTGAGTGCAGTTTACTTTCAAATTGTTTGCTACTGCACACCAACTTGTTAAGGTTTTAAAATACCTCACACCGACATCTTAGTGTCTAAAAATCAAATGAAACATTAAGGTGCGTTTACACCGACGTATTGGGGGTAACGACAAGCAACGTAGACCTGCGTATTGCAGTTTTGAAATTTACGCCTCGTTATCGTTAGTTCAAGTCAGTTAACGCTCACGCACACTGCTTGTCACGCACACTATTGTTACTATCAGTTTTTTTCAGTTACAACTATCCAGTTGAAAATATGTTACCCTCCGTCGAAACAGTGTAAATGCACCATTAGCTGCATCTTGCTAGTATGTTATGGGCTACAGCAAGTATTCCATTAAGGACGATCGCAGTGATAAGTTCCTACCTGTAGATTTTATTTATTTTTTGCCAGTTATTAGATCAGAGTCTAAACTTCAAAATTCAGCAATAAAAAATGGGGGTCACCCATCATCTAAGCGCGCTATGACGTCATATATAATGACGTCATTTTCTTTTTAATTGACGATAACTTGAAAACTCGAGCGATAGGTTAATTAACGTAGTTGACTTTTTTATCTGTTTGATATTATAAAACATAATTTCGATATTCCCGGCGATGAAAATGTTTTTTTAGATTTTACCCCATGCAATTACATCTCTATCTATCATTTGAAAACAGTCGGTGACCCCATTTTTTTTTCTTGATTTGACATCCACAATTGAACAGCAAAATATTAAAAAATTCTACACGTAGCAAATATTTGAAAAATCAGCATTTAGTGGTATAGGAAGGCCCGTTGGCTCGGGAGCACTCGTAGCTACTCGTTATCATTTTGCGCCATTTTCGACGCTTACCGGGAAGACAATGCTTAAAAAGCTAATGCGCGCATTGCGTTTTGCGTATTAGGTGAATTTCTTATGCTTAGATACCACACGCGCGTTTTGTCAAAATCTTCCCGCCACTGACCAACAAATTCTGTTACACTGCCCTCTTGAATAAACACTGCGATCGTCTTTAAGACAGCAAGCAGGAGTCGCCCAAATAGCCAGAGTGGTGCAATCAGTCCCATTGCCCACCACAGAAAAAGAATCGCCGTCCTGAAGAAGCAATAGTTGAAATCAGCAATAAAACAATATGTTAGACAATTCATGTTGGAAAGATAACTCATGCATTTATTTCTCCATATTTTGCATATTTTTTGTAATAATATAATAATAATATATTACACATGGCATAAATTGTATGCCATCATTTAATACTATATACATGATTCTTTCTTTCTCATCTCATTCATTATAATCTGTATTCTCTCAAAACTTCGCCATTTCTGAAAAGTAAAAATATTTTGTTTTGACAGAATACAGATTTTACTGTTTAAACATTCAAAAATTCAATTTCATATTACAAACATTTTCTGTAATTAGCAAAGGCAATTTAGTCTGAAGAGCCAAATTTTTTCAACATAAAATTCAGTTTAAAAGTACAGTTTTGTGACAAATTGTTTTATTTAACAAAGTGACCTTATTTTCTCTGTAACAAATATCAAGATTGATAGAATTTGTGGTAATTTTGTTAACACAGAGTAAAAAGTTAATCAGCCATCATTCTGAGCTGAAAATAATAGAATGTACAATTTACAGAGCAAATAATTTTGCAACTTACAACGTAAAATACATTACATAATATTCATCAACAATATAGTATAACAATAAAAACATAATACGGCAACATTGAAAGTAAAGTTTGTTATGAAACTTATGTATAATAACCTACAGCATGGCAATCACTATTATCCAAGATTATATGCCAATGTCGCTGGCATCAAATAAAAATAATTTAGGTTTATGACACATTGATGCACAGCGATTCATCTTACTAACTTCAAGAAATCACATTTTCTTCAAATATCATGTTTATGATCTAAAAATTGACAGGATTTTTGCTTTTTTTAGATTGATGACTTTTGCACTAAATACCAACTTTACATAATCTACAAACTTAAAAAAGGCTTGTTGATATCTAATAAGAAATTGTCTTCATGCTGTAATGAACTAATTATAACAACGGAGTCTTTCAAAGTTGATTATTAAAAAGTGCACTACATTCCCTATCAATACCACTAATCCCAACAGAACATGTCTACTAGTTGAGTTCTGTTGGCTCCCATTAAAAGCAACAATCCAAATAATAAACCTATTGAATAGCACACAATACAATATAAATAACCTTCTCTATTAACTAACCCACCTGGGTTCCATTTTGTCTTTGTACAATCCTGACTGCAAGGTAAACAAAATTATTTGATTTTGATAGAATTCACATTACATTTTGTCCTATAGTTTTAAAATTAAAATGAAGTGTCTATAACTTCTAACGATAAATTATGTCCTGGAACAAGATAGAATAGGCAGAAATACCTTTTCACACTGAAATATTCATCACCAGCACTGATACTTATTCCTTGGACAAAACAAGGTAAGTTCTTTCTTTCAAAGAATACTGTAAACGGGAATATTTTTGCGAGCAGAATTTTTCGTGAAACCAGATAATCACGGCCTCTTTCTACGTGTTAAATTAGCGTTTTAATGCTTCATTACATAGAATATTGTTATATTCGCGGTTAGATGCTGATTCGCGAAAATAACCCTGTTTACTGTATTGTTAAATTTTCAATGTTAGTAGACATGTTACATAGTCTTTGAAAAGTCCATTTTGTGTCAAGGATGAATACTTAAGTTTACATTTCATCATTCACCCTGCATTCATCATGGCATGAGTGGATGATGATCTACTGTAAATGTGATCTAAGACCAACTACGCACAAATGTCATGATTTTAAAGTTAAAGGGGCAATTCATGATCCACTTTTCATCCTCATGGTCACCTCTATCAAAATTTAGATTTTTAGCTGATAAGAATACTTTACTAGTTTGTGTTAAAAGCCCTAAACCATTCTTTCAATTTTGCTTCCATTTTTGATAAAAGTAAGAAAATTAGTACTGTCAGGATCCTGACAGTAATTACAATATGTAGTCTATGGAGATTTGTAAAATGCTTAAAAGCTTGTAATTTGAAAACGAATGGTCGGAATCAAGTGAAATTTTCAGACTACATAAAATTTATGTTGTATTCTTCTTTTCATTTATCTAGAAAAGAGGCAAGGTTTTCACATCAGAACATGAGTTGCACCTTTAATCAAAATGAGTATTTATTCAAATATTGATGCAGATCTTGTCCCTAATAAAGGATAACATCTTTCAGCAAAATACAAACAGTTAACTTTCACAGAATTGATGAAATACATCAAGATAACAACCAAGAGTTAAAATGCACTTATAATTTACAAACCATGACATTCAAAATTCTTCCTCAAGAAAGTGTGAGGGTTTCCCTATCTTTAACATATAACATGATCTAACAAATTCCGATCACACGATGTGGGAACATACCCAGTAAACTGACATGGCCTGATGATATCCTAACCAATCACATTTCTTGGATGTTTTTAGAGCAATCCTCCGATGTGGAATAAGAATGTTTTCCATATTGAAGGATTGTGCTTGAGGAACAACACTTAATTTCCCAAAACCGTAAAGCTAGACTAAGACAACTTTTACAAATAGAAAACTTAACTGGGTACTTCAGTTTAAAGCATGTCCATGAAGGAGTTTGGGTAAATTAGCTAAATTTCAGTGTTTTTACATTGATATGTGTATTTAATGTAGTAAACCCACTGGGACCTCTAAACTGGCTCACATATTATTCGCAAGGGATTATAAAGAGTAGCAAGGCATTTACACAATAAACCTGGTACATGTATTTTCAAAAAGAAAAGTGCCAGGTTTTTATTGAGAACTTAACCATTATAAGCTGGTTTGTTTCAGTAATGAAGGATGATTTTTCTGTTCAAAGTAAAAATCATATACGTCGTTAAACTTAAGTGATTAAAATGGGAAGATAACATCAAGTCCTAGCAAAAATCAATGTCCAATCAAGGTCAATTTCTTTATGTTACAGTAGTATTAACAATTTGAGTTGTAACAAGTTCAGCAATCTGATCCGACATACTGTCTGATAAAAAAGGCACTAGGAACATAAAATACTTCTGCATTATTAATGATTCAAACTTGCCAAACAACATTCAGCCTCTGCATTGCAATATACTAAATGCTTATATGTACTTGGACTTCCAAGTCTTAATTTTAAAACAATCTTCAGACTCATATGGCTATATTCTTTTAAAACATGATCAGCTCTAGTTTTTAAACATATTACATGTGAATACATGCTTAAACATATTCTAACACTTCACATATTTTGAGAATACAGCCATAACAGCTTAAAACCACTGGTGATAAGATTTTTATTTTTAAATATCGCAGTGAAATGAGCTTCATTTTGGCAATTATATAGTACCTTTTCAATTTTTCACATATATTACACAAGGTCCTCTGTTAGCACAAAGCATCCTCAAATTTTTACATTTACAAAAGGCACAATCATGAAAATACTCCTTGTGATCATTTGGCAATTTAAAAACAACGTGGGAAATTCCTTTTGAAATATTCACATAATCAGTCATGAAATAAACAGCTTTGGGCGAGTCTTTACAATCACATGACATATCTATTTGTTCTTGGATCCATTTAACCTTGTGATCGTATCCATGGCAACAAGCTGTGCCTCGATGTCAGGATGCATAATGGCTTGCATCTCTTCGGTAATAGCTTCTGAGATGACCTCTGACCCTGGTTCTACCGCTGGACCGAGTGGCTTGGGTTGGTTGACCGCAGGTACCCTCTTGTCAAGACATGGCCTGCTGCTTGGTATGGACATGTCCAGACTGTTCATACGCCGCATGTACGGGAAGTTTTCGGAGTACGGGATTTCATCATCTTCATCAAATGACATCAATGAACGAGAGGAGCGCACTGTGAAAACAAAAAGGTATATGATAAGACCATCAATTACTAATCACTGCAGAAAAACCCAGGTTAACAGGAAACAATTGCATCAATTCGCTTCCAAATCTATGGTTTGATTATTTGACAAAGCAAATGATTGATTATTAAGCCCTCTACCAAAAGACAAGGGGAGCATTGTACCATGTTTGACTTCAAAATATTAGCATTTTCATTATTCTGCTTTCAATTTGTGTAATACTATGCCCACAAATGTTGT
>JXSR01S028391.1:56486-73629 GCA_000969725.1 Ophiothrix spiculata | reverse complement strand
AAAATGGCGGTCATCAGGGGGAGAAAAATATTTGTATCCATTTCTTTTCATATACCTTGGGTATCATAGATACCGTGTATAAAGTTTCATGCTTTCTTCAAAAACTGAACGATTCTGGTGAATCATTTATCTAAGCTATTACGCTATATGGCTACCATGTAAACTTAAGAATGTTCAAGCTTTTGTCTAAATTACGGTTTATTTATCTTGGAAATTTTCCGTAGAAGTTGGTTGAAGTAGAATATGACTATACTCTGTAAATCCTGAAGTATGCAACAAGCAGCCGATTAACGCAAATAAACCAATATGACCATACGGGGAAGTAAATTAGTCCATATTTCTCAAACCATAACAATGTACCAAATTTTGCTGATTATTCAAATGAACTTATGATCAATGTTGTCCATGTGTTAGCCACAAAATTAGCCAAAAATAATACCAAAATCATAAAGAATTCATGTACAAAAATAATAATACACAGTGATTTGGTCTTAATCAATTTGAATCAATCATTACTAGTCTCTTACACAATACAAAAACACTAATTCAGATTGTTACAGAATACAAGGAATATGCTATGGATCTTGTAACAGAGTCTGATTGCTTGTTTCATACTTCAAGGTTTATAGAGTACAGATATATGTGATGATATATGGTTTACCAACAAGGACCTCCAGGGTAGATGTTTTACTTAACCCCTGTGGGACTCCACAAGGAATACTAATTCTAATGATATTTATCTCTAATATAGGCCTGTGATAGCTATCTTGGAAATCGACATCATGAAGGTGAATGAAGCGAAACGTGACCGCATCTATCACGATGTGGTGTGCCATCAAGGCCCTCCAGATGGCAGTATTGTGATGACATTAAAGTACCAGACTGACACAGTTGAGTTTGATGATGAGGCTATCGGTGTGGTACTAGAGATGCTGGCTAAAGAAGGGGAAGCGGTATTAGTGAGGTAAGGGCAAGGAACTTTATATAGGGGAACTGTTTTTCTTTGCCATATTGTGCCGCTCATGGAGCAGAGTTATTGTACCTCTGGATATATTCAGAGTTTGGTCCGATATCCAAGCAGATCGCGTAAATCTGCGTTGCAAGTAGCGTTTATTGCAACTTGCTCTGATCAAAGTACGCCAATTTTCCTGCTAATCCATTGCGTAGAATCTCTAAGTGTGGCACGCAGACCCGTAAAAATGCCGGAGGTACAATAACTCACCCTCCATGAGCGACAATCCAAGATTGCTGCCGTCTCATAGGATTTACACGACGGTGAAATCAAAATGGCGGCGAGTTCCGGTTCCCCTATAAAAATTCCTTGGGTAAGAGTGATGACACCATAGATATAGAGTGGAGATACCAGGCTGTTTATATTGCCAAGTTTTAAAGCGTTGTCAGCCATGGGGCTCAAATTGGTGGTATTTGGGTCCACTCGGGTCTTGACAAAATAAGTTATAGTGTGGAGATTCAGTTATACAAAGTGGCAAATTGTGCAAATACAGCTTGTCCCAATATTAATGCAACGAACAAATAAAAAATATTAAAAATAGTTGCCAAAAGATTAAGTCATAGTAATGTATGTTTTTCAAAAGTGGAGTAATCACTCAATCTTTTTGTCCCGTTTAATTTTACCACTCCAGTCCAAAGATATGATTAATTAAGAAAGCCCGATTTGTGATTTGTGATTCCAGCAAAAGAAATGCAAAATTAAAATGAGGAGAAAATGGTGTAATTCTGCAACCAACTAGAGCAAAATAAATCCAAATAAATCTTATCTAACCTGTACTGAACATTAAGTGATATTTTATGTTCATCTTTAATTGAAACATGTCAAAATTTTCAAATTAAAGTACGGATCTTCCTGATACTCTCATATATTCCTTGAATCTGTACTTCTGGTGAGGAAATCGGGTAGTTTAGGATACAATTTTTACCAAAAAAACATTCCAATGAAAGATGTCAACCAATAATACAGTTATTCACAAGTCTTTAACAGAAACCACACAAAAAAAAACGAAGACAAAGGAGTTTAAGAACTCAAGTAAGTTTGTGAATCATCTGGCCCGTCAAGGAGACGCAACAGGTTGACTCAACCAGACGCAACAACCTGCTTAATACCAGCAGATTCTCATTAAATCGGGCCCTTATGTAATGAAATGGGTGCTTCTCCTAATCATGTGATGTTTTTAGCAATTTCCATTTAACTTGTGCCCCATTACGCCACCAGAGGTGAACCATTTCAGATTTACAAATCAGACCATCAATATTTTTCGGGTCTTTACAAAATGTGCAATAAATTTTGATTCAGAGATCCTAAATTTTGATTCAGAGATCCAAATTAAACAAAACAAAAATCTTGTAAAAGTCAATGGTCTACTAACTCTATTATATTATTATAATGTTTGCTCACAATTATGATCTGTTCTCTCAAAAGAAAAGTTCAAAGTTAGTTGCATTTTTATTGGGACACCCTGTACTGCTCTACATGAACGGTATGCAAATCTGAATGCATATAAGTGCATAAGGCGCTGGAGCACGATTAGGCCACAACTTTGTGCGGCCAGCCACAACCTGGCCACAGCCTTAATTTTCCTAGATGGCAACCGTAGGCTTGATTATGCACCTCGAAGTAATTTCAAAACATGTAATGAATATTTTACGATAATCTTGAGGTGAACAATCACACCTACGGTCGCCATTTTGGAAAATTACGGCTGTGGCTTGGTTGCGGCCGGCCGCACAAAGTTGTGGCCTAATTGTGCTCCAATACCTAATTACAATGCAAATTACAACAAGATGCAATATATAATTTACATTGGTGTCGAGTGTGATCTCCTTTCTATCTATGGAAAACATAATTATGCTTTAAGGCTGATGTCAAACTGAATTTTTAGGATAAATGTTTGCTCTGCAACCCTGCAACTGATGGTTAAGGCTGTATGTTTGAAAACATTCACTCATCAGAAATGCATTGTCTCACATTTTATTTCATGTTGAGAAAATAGTGCTTTGTACTGGAGAGATAATTGCGCAACAACTTCTAAAATAATATTAGTACATTATTATCAATTTGAAGAGATATTTGGTCCTATTCTGAGCAATAAATCGGAGTGAATGGAGTAATGTTTTTGTTCCGGGAAGCATATGTGTTTGGAAGCATATCTTTAAATCATATAAAGAATACATTTCTAGACTTTGACTTCAAATACTCTGAAACTCCTCCAGTGTGAGTCAAACTAGAGGTGCCGAGTGTGCAATGCTTTTTATGTTAAGGGAGGGTCCACTTCAAAACTCAACCGGCGGCTGACCGCCTGGAGCTGGCGATTCTGTGTGTTTGTTAGTGTTCAGAACAATAGCAACTGGCCAGAACCGGAAAGCTCATTGAATAATTGATATATGATGAGGCGCTTGTACCTTATTTGGGACTTATTATGTATAGCTTATTTACTGCGTGTGTTATGCGACAGATTCCTTTGTGTTGCTTTGATCTGACTTTGGAGAGCTGGTATTCCTACAAAGTCTTAATTTCTTCACAAAACTCGTAAATTACTTGGAACTAGTCACACATGATGATCTTACCCTTTTCAATAAGATCTCTTTGATGCGCATTTGGGTTTCTTTTCTGATGTTTCAAAATGTTTTCCAAATCATCATCACTTTTGCTGGTTTTGGCTTTATTAAAAGATCTCTGTTTCTGCCATAGATGCTGCCTAATAGCTGGGACTAAATTTTTAGTCCCAGCTAATGGTAGGAGTAATCCAGGGTATAAAAGATCTTTTTGATGAAGTCTTTGAGGGGATATTCTTGTCCACGCATTTAAAGATGCCATCACTCAGGTTACACCAAGCGAAGTGAATTAACATACTGAACACAATGTTGTTTGACCAAAATGTGTGATTTGAGCAAAGAAATGCTAAAAGTTTTTTTGCCCAATTATTAAGCATGAATTATTTTGTTTTTCTCTCCAGATTTGTTGAGAGTTATATGCTAGTTACATTCCGTGATGGCAAGAGTGCAGTGTCAGCAAAAAAATTGGACAAAACAGAGGTAAAGTGTAATTGTCTTCAGATTACAGTGAGGTTGTGAATCAGATGAGCAGCATATACCGCACCTGTTTTTAAAATGAACTGTGGTTTTATGTTGACAATGCAATGCATGTCATAGTTAGACAGAAATGTTTTAAGCCATCCTACAGACCTTTTCAAAATCCATTCGGAAATCTCCGGAACATTGATCACATGGCCATTTTTTCAACCAATCACGCACAAGCTCATTAGTATGCACGATTTTGTCAACAAAATTTTCCGAAAATTCTCTCGCATTTCAGCGCAATAAAAGTGAAAAATAAAGAGAACCAGACCCATACATTATTAGATACACTAATTCTGAACAACTTTTGGCTGATGGTACCATAAGCTCACCGACACAAAGAGTGAAATTTCCATTTGAAATCGGTTGATTAAGCTTAAGATTTCAAGTCACATCAGGGCAATCACACTGAAAAGAGACTCTTTAGTGCTAACGCTAATTACAAGTTCGAATTTGTACGTAACCAGTTAACGAGAACGCGAACTTAACATTCTGGTTATTGTGTTGAAGAGTCACTTTTTCTGTCGGCAATTGCCGGAAAGTGTTAAATTAGCTTCGGAAATTCTCGGGAAGTCGTGTTTTAAAAAGGTCTATTGAAATAAGCATATCCATCTCTCACATATCTCTGAAATGCCTTTATCAATCATTTCTATTCTTACTCCATCGTAAAGGTAAAGGCATGACCTACTGATATATGGATATTATTCTTAAAATATGAGCCCCATCCAATTAATGCTGTTTTTATGACTCATCTGGTATAAAACAAAATCAGAGATATTTGTAATTACAAATATTTGTTTCTTGACATGCAGGTGTGCGGTAAACTTTTACGAGTATCTCTACAAACAGAAGATTGGGTGAACAGAATAGACCAAGAGTTGGCCATGGTTAGTCCAAATACTGAGAAACTGTTTGATCCTGTGTCAAATAGTTTACTTGGAGAAAGCTTTGATATTCCATCAATGAGCTTTGATATGGATGGTGAGTATTCTTTTTTATGCCTCCGCCAGAGGCATTATGTTTTCTGGTTGTCCGTCCGGGCTCGTTTCTCGGAACTGGTGAGTCGTATAGCGATGCAAGTCGGTGGAGTGGTGGTAAGGGTGGCTAGTAATTTTCTCTGAAAGCTTTGGCGCAAAATATGCAAATTTAGTCGGTTTTTAAGCAGAAAATATGCGATTTTTTTAGATTTTAGGGACTTGGGTTGAAATCCAAAATGGGGGTAAATCTTAACCTCACCCCTTCAAAATGTAAACCCCACCTTATTTTGATTGGCGCACCACATATGCAAAAATCGGCCCGATCAGCCATTTAATTAACGAATACGATGCGTTTTAAGATGGCGCTCATACATGTAATCCTATAGAATCCGAGTAGATAAAACTGGCGATATCTCTTAAATGGAGCATAATTTTATCCGGAGCATATCTCTTAAATCGCATGCCCTACGTTAATGATATTTGGTGACTGGGTAGACCCGGAGCCGAACTGGATCCAGCAACAATTTCGACACAAAATATGCTAATTAAGTACCTAATTTGCATAATTTATGCATAAAATGTTGCTTATTTTTCAACTTTGTCCGATTTCAAAGGTTTGGGTCAAAGGTCAAAAGAAAGGTCAAATTCTCAAATTAGTCCGATTACAAAGGTGGAAGGCGGAGGCATCGTGATCGACACTCTGTGTCGAGAACCGTGTGGCCCGAGAACCGCGTATTCTAGTTACAAAAAATTTTTTTTTTCAATTTTCTCAAACCGGGGAGTGGGTCAGGGGATGAAGTACTTAGATTAAGAATTAGGCATGGACCATGGTTAATCCAAATACAGAGAAACTATTTGATCCTGTATCATAAAGTTAACTTGAAGAAAGCTCTGATTCACTGTCAGTGAGCCTTGATATGGACGATTAGTATTCTTGAGTTACAATCACTTCAAGCTGGGGAAGGGGAGAAGGGGTGAGAATATGAAATACATAATGGCTCATAAAATCAAAACAAACAGTTGTCCCAGTTCAACAGAAATTAGAAATATAGACCTCTTTACTAGTGATCTCATATGAAATCCAAAATTTGTAAAAATTGGACCATGCTCCAAGAGATTTTATGACACAATATGATCAATATATTGTACACAAGAAATTGAGCATAACTTTGCATCATGTTTAGCAAATATTTAATACTCTGTTTAGTATCTTTTAAAATGTTATTTCTTGTGTTACAGATGAAGAACTTGCTCTTTTACACAAGAATGGCATCACTGAAAATGCCACCTTACCATCACCTCTAGCCCCCAAGATAATCAGATCTAGACCCACAACTCCAAGCTCCGAAGATGGTCAAGATCCACCAAGTGAATCATCACAATCGAAGTCAAAACCCAAACCAGCCAGGCCCCCACCCCCAAGTAGGCCGACAAAACCCCCAACAAGACCCACAGTACAAGCAAGAAGGCCAAGTGGAGGAGGGGTGAGCTCAACTGAGAATGGGGAGGATGGGAAGAAGATTACGAGACAAAGACCATCAAGTACTTGTGGGGTAAGTTTTTGTTTAATCACAAATAATGCTTTTGGGCAGCAGGTTATAGAAAAAAAAAACCTTTCTGGGAACTTTCATTGTGCTGGTGAGAATTTTCTGTGAGATTTATGAAAAAATGCATGAATCGCTCTAAAAACTCGCTTTTGTTTTTGACAGTAATTTCACCCCCAAATTTGGCTCATTTGTTTGTATTTGATAATTCAATATTGCCAGAAAAAAATCATCTGTTGTCAGAAATCTTTGTGATTTTTATTATTTGACTTTATTATTTTTTTAGCTTACCGTTATTTTTTTTCTGGGATTTTCAACTTTTTTCTAGGAACGGCGCGGCTTCGAAGTCCTGTTGGGCAGTTTTGTACTTGGAAAGGATTTTTCATGTTTAATTGATATCTTTTGCTCTTTGAGTCACAAGAAACACTTTTGGTCAGTTTGTACTTGGAAAGGGGTTTTTATGCTTAGCTCTTTCGATCCTGATTTGCAATATTGGTGTATAGCCCATACTGAATTAATTTACACTCAATACGAATTGAAACACCTGAGCGTTCTCTCATAAGCTCTTTTAGAAAACTCTCAGGCTTTCTATTGGATTGAAAGGGTTGATAGATATTATCTTTTACCCGTGGTTCTTGGTTCTTCATTATTTGCCTCTTGACTCTTGGAATCATCTGCTTAGGATTTTGGCTAGGAAATTGAAAAAGAGAGGGTATTCTACCCCTCTCTTTTTGATACCGACTATAATTGCATATACAGCAGAGATGCCACATTTCAGAATAAATTCTGAATTCAGAATTTTTCAATTGGTTTAAGCCTAAATTCAGATTTTTTTATTGGTTGTTTCGTGTACAAAGGTATAGGCAATTTTGGTTTCTCACATTCTTTTGAAGTATTTCAGATTTTTTGAACACCAATGAGTGGCATCTCTGATATGACTCTTCTGTACATGGGACCAACGGCTTTACCTCCCCTCCAAAGGATGACGAATGACGATCTATCATGAAATATTTACACAACTCTAAATACTTGCATGTGAGGAGCAGATAATGTCTAAAAAAGCTGACTCAATACTGCCACCAAGTCAGATAAATGTCGATGTAAAGTTTCTGACATTCCACTCCAGCAAGTGCTCTCTTTAGGAATCAAACACAGGCCTAGTGTATGCAAGGCAAGATCCCTAAGAACTATACTACAGCACCTAATATTATTGCAAATGAAATTCTTTTAATTTTGGAAACTTAAAAGAAAATTTCCTGTGAATTTATTTGTCTTGGATTCTTATCTCCTACTAATAAGAGAAAAAAATTACATATTATAGAGTCTGACAGCTATACTCAAGATTGGAATCAGTAGATTCCGATCTTATTTAGCTTCTAATCAGCTGATTTCGATTCATATTCTGATTCCCTTTATAGTGTATATTACAAAAGACAGTTAATTTCATATTAACGCAATATTGGTGAAGCCATCAATAATTTTGGTTATTATAGTTAATTCTAGGCGAAAATATATATTTATTTTGATATTGTCTGTTGGCTCTGGTAAGTCTGGTTGGTATTAAAGTCTATCTTCTAAATAAGCTCCCTGAAAATCGCGTCCAGAATATTCAAACAGTCGATCTTCTACACAGTCCTTGCGTACACGTAATTCAGAAATCAACAGGCAAAGCTGATGCGTGACTTTCGTTTTGACTGGTCAATTTTCCCCAGTGACAAGAACTTAGCGTGACGATCGTGGTAACAACCAATCCATAGATGCCAACCCTTACGATTAAATTAATCGTAAGCCTTACGAAAATGATACCCAACTTACGACCTTACAATCATGTCCCAGTTCCTTACGATTTGCATTTACAACATAAGTAAAAAATACAAGGAAAAGTCGCCAATATTTATGCTCTTGGTACATGTATTTGGGCCAAAATCTCAAAAACAGCGTTAATAAAGACAAGGAAAGTCACAACCCCGACTTGTTTTTGTTACATATTTATGCTCTTGGAACATGTATTTGGGCCAAAATCGCAAAAAAGCTACCACCATTTTGCATTCTATTGTAATGGTGGTTCCCAACTTCCTACATTGACTTAAACACTTTAAAAAAAAATCCTCAATGACACCTAGAATCAAAAACGGGTCTGGTCCCTATTAAATCATTTGCAAAAAATCAAGTTAATTACATCTTTTACAGTCAATCATCGAAATGAGCTCCCCATTTCGCTGGGTTTTTATTCATTAACGCATGTTGTCAAGTAGTACTCTGCGCCGGACGCAGAGTACTACTTGAATTAACTTGATTTTTTGCACTTTTCCTATGGTCTGTTGAATTGGTTTATGACATCGGCAAAGTATAGATTTGTTCGTAATTCCGATTAGGATCTGATAAGCTTAAAATCGGTCCGATTTTCAATCTATCCAATCAGATTGGTCAGACACTAATTATATATCACTTAAAAGCTGAGAATATGATTAAGTAATGAATTTAAAACTAGGAACATGTAGCTGCCATTATTTTATGTTATTGATACTTGGTGTGGAAATCCAACTTGTTATATATATTCTCACAGATAGAGTTTGTTGATGACTTGGTAGTTTTGTAAGTAATAGATGACTTGGTAGTATTGTAAGTAATTGAATTGTATCAGAGCTTGTATTGCATTAGCGCATGATTGCACGTGGTGTGTGATTGCATGTGAATCTTGTTGGGCATCAACATTTTGCATAAAGAACAGGCATGATAAAGAATGGGTTTAAGAGATGTATAATTAACCAAATGTATAGGACTGAATGTGAATTAACCATATATCCAATAAACACTGCTTACTTACCATAAGGAGCTTGTACCGTGCATGTGGGCCCTTAAGGTAATTTCAGAGTAGCTGTCATGGTTGTAGCTGCAGCAAACAACTACAAATTTGCAATTTTGAGCGATTGTCATGTAGCATGACACATTTGCATATTGAACGAAGTTCAGTTATGAGGAAAGTTAAATTTAATCCCATTCAAAATGACATTTTTGGAACCATCACGACATCAGCTGGATGACGTCACAGAATGGTGTGATGACGTCATCTTGCGAGGTAAAGTTTTTATAGTCCTGTCCCAAGCGTGTGACAGATTGTGCCTGACCCCTCCTGTGCGATTAAGGGCCGGTTCTTCAGCCCTCACCCAAATAGCTTCCTTTACTCCTCTTTCGAACCAACAACTCTCTCTGTCCAAGATTTTAACATCTTCAATTTCAAATTCAAATTGTGACGTCATCACAACATTCTGTGACGTCATCCAGCTTCAACAACTAGCATCAAGGTCCAGATCATCACAACCTAGCTAAAGGGTGATAGTATCACCCGCAACGTCGGTTCTCTGCTCAGTTAGTATATTTTTTCTGGTTGACATGAATTAATTTATACTTATCAATCAACAGTCTACTGATGGAACATTTTGAATGTGTTTACATTTGTAGAGCTTTATTTTGGAGCATTGTGATTATGGATTTGAATTCTTGACTATCTCTACATGTTATCACAATTAATTTTCAATCACCTAATGGAATTTTGAATTCTTTCCTTTTCAGCTTCAACAAATAAGTAAGCCATTTGAGGCTACCCATAATGCCCATGCAAGTTCAGAAGAAGAAGCACTGAAACTGCTTGAGAGTCTACAAGGCATTGAAGCTGGCTCTGTAGCGGGTGCTGTGTCAGAGACAACTACCAATGAAGCTAATAACGTGGACAATGCTGCATCGAATATACCAAAAAATGCAAGTACTGGTGATTTAGAAAGCCTGGATAATAGCGTCAACGAGAAAATCAATCAACTTACAACTGTACCACCTCCGAGGCCTGTCCCAAGGCGACCTGTACCACGACCTCGTAGTACTGCCATGCCTGATTCAACACAAATTGCTATCAATGTTTCATCTCCAGAAGCCGCCAATCAAAATAGCATTTCAGGTCCTCCTCCTCAGCAACCTCCACCTCCAGTACCTCCATCCCGTCCAGCTAGACCCGTCAGATCACCACCTGTGTCTGACAATCTGTCAAACAATTCTTCACCTGTGTTAGAAGTGGGACCACCAATACCAGCTGCCCGTCCAAAGAGACCTCCAGGTGTTCAATCTCCATCAGAAAGTCTTTCTTCTGAGTCCACCACATCTCCAGAAGAGAAGACCAAGCCTATGAGAAGAGCGCCACCTGTTCCCAAAGGCCGAACAACAAGTGCAATAGACAATGCGACAGCCTCTTCCCCGTTAGACGACTCTTTCACTGGTGCTGCTCCAGCTCTTCCAGCTCCACTTCTTCCAACCAGGCCACCAAGGCCTGCTGCAGAGGCTGTTTCACAACAAGAGGCAGAAGTGGATCGTTATGCTGTTTTCAGGGATATAGACATTGACAACGAAGTTCAGAGTGCTCCACCTCCTGTACCTCGGAGTAGACCGCAACGACCTGTAGATAGCCCTTTCAACAATAACAATGCAGCCACGGAACCTTCAGAAAACAAATCTGGTAGCGCCTGGTCATCTGATAATACAGTGACTAAGCCTCAGTCGATTTCACCTAGCAACCCATTTGATGTCGCTGATGATTGGGCAACGCAAGCTACAGCATGGGGTGCCCAGAAAACAGCGCCCTCACCAAGTAACCCGTTTGCAAGTACAGATGATTGGGCAACTCAGGCTGCTAGGCCACCTCCGCCTATTCCGTCCAGACCAAGTAGACCAGCACCACCAAAGACGAATTGAGTAAGATGAAATATCTCAAATCATTGAGAAAGTTTTGTATTGTAGTTTGCTCTTGCAAATTGTGCTACTAAAGCCAAAGAAAGTTTAATGACTAAAATAAGCCTCAACCCAAGGGTGAGTTAGGTGTGGTGTCCAAAGACATTCGCTCACCCGAGAGAAATTTGCTCAAGACATTCGCTCTGACTTTTTCTCTAAAATGGAGATAAAATATTGCTTAAATCAATGTTAGCATTATTTAAATTGATGGTAACATCTATTAAAAATATATTTAAGCATTGTAAGTGTTGTTTCCTCTCTATTTGACTGATTAAGTCAGAGTGAATATTGTGAGCGAATGTCTCTTGGGTGAGCGAAATGTCTTTGGACATCAATCCTTACTTTTGAGTTCATTTGGAGTAACATAATGCTGTTGTAAAATATGACTGCAACTCAAAAGTTAATCAGAATCCTGTACATTTTCACTCTATTTACAACCTCCCAATTCTACTCAACACATTTTTAACAATTTAGGATTTGAATTGAACTCAACTTCAATTAATACAACCATTATTGCCTGATAGTTATCACACAATACTTAATCCTAAGTAGTAATAGCTGTATATTTCTCTCAATTATAGAGTGGAGAGCAATTTTGGGCCAACAAATTCCATTTAGGGTTTTTTTTTTGGGGGGGGGGAGAAGAATATCATGCATGTTATATTGTATTACTACACCGCAATATAGCACCACTGCCCTCTATGAGCAAATGCAAATATTTTGAATATTTTTGATTAGAGCTAAATGTCTCTCTTTACTTGGTTTCAGATTTAAGTGAAATCAGCCCAATCATTTTTATTTCAGAATTTTTTTGTTTTTTTGTGTGTGTAAAATTATGCTTAATCTTAAAAGATGATTGCAATGATAATTTTCACCAACATTCACTTTGAGATGGTGATGCCATGCACAGAACAAGTTGCTATTGACTGGTAGAACTGTTTTCAAAAAAGTGTGTGGGGGTGGGTGGGTGGTATTTCAGAGTATCATTTTCTGCTAAGTGACCCAATTGATCCAATGAAATGGTCCAATATAAAGGGGTTTTTTTTACATATTTTGGCCACCAAAATATGTTTTCCCCAAATGGGTTATGCCATCATTGAAAGAGCTGTAAATTAGACATTAAATATTCACAACTATCATCGGGAAAATTGACCAAAAGATTTGAAGGGAAAAAATTTACCCAACTACTTCAAGATAAAGAAAAACATAAGGCAGCGAAAAAAAAAAATCTTGCTGCCTTTGGCTAAAAAAAACTTGACTCGACCCAACTTCCATGCCCTTCATTAAATATCAAATGTTGCACCCCTTAACGTCTGGCTTTGTTGATGTTTTGTGGTTATTTAGGGCTGAAGGAAGTATAGAAATAGAATCAATATAGGCCAACCGAGGTCATTCTGTTGTAAATGTGGACTGGTATTAGGCCAATCTAGGTCATTCTGGTGTAAATGTGGACTGGTATTTTGCAATTGAGGTTTTTACTTGGAATTCTCATTTCCTTTCAGTTTTAAGTTTGTTTTGAGTTGACTGAAAAAATATATGTGTTTAGGATTAAAAAATGCCCTTGATGTTTGTAAAGAATGATATTCAGGTCAAAAATGATAGTCGTTCATCACTGATTAAAACACATTTTTCTTTTAAAAATAAACCCAGGTATATATTTTCAAATAATGGTTTAGTTCAATATGCTAAATCTTAAATCCAGACTTACCTGACTTATTTGGGTAACATTTCTTTTAATAATGAATGCATGTATACCTGTGAAGCCCAATTAAAGCAATACTATAAGATTTTGACCAAAAATGGTTTATGGTAAAAACAGCAAAAAATGAAGTAATGTGACTATCTAAAAGCATTTTCAATTGTATTTTGTCAAAAAATTGTTTTGCCACCGATAAATGGATAGAAAAAGACGTACTTATTTGGGTAACATTTCTTTTAATAATGAATGCATGTATACCTGTGACTGTTGGATTTCATTTCATAGGGAAACTTGCTTGCGTCAAACCATGTGATACACATTGCACACAAAAATAACATCGGGAATTACCCATTAGATCATCGATAATGAAAGTGGCCCTTGTCTGATATGCCTCAGCACAATGTCATATTGATTTCTGAGGTATACATTAACAATTAATGTATGCCATTGTGTTGAAGCTAGTTCAAGCCCAATTAAAGCAATACTATAAGATTTTGACCAAAAATGGTTTATGGTAAAAACAGCAAAAAATGAAGTAATGTGACTATCTAAAAGCATTTTCAATTGTATTTTGTCAAAAAATTGTTTTGCCACCGATAAATGGATAGAAAAAGACGTGCACCCTTTCCTATACTAATACATGTGGAATTGAATTTGGGATCCCAAATTATCCCAAATTTATTTCAACAAATGGCCATAGCAGAAAAAGTAAGCATATTTTGAGGCAAATCATTTGGAGGGTATTAATATCTACCCAAAACAAACCCAATAAGCTAAAAAAAATCAAAAGTCATGGGTGACAGGGGGCGCTTCACTTTTTACACTTTATAGTATTGTTTTAAATGTCTGAATAATATTCCAAAGTAGAATGCGTTTGTAAAGATTTGAATGTATTACATTTATATTGAAGTTAGTTCATGCCCAAAAAGTAAATGAATTGGTGTTTTGTTCCCATGTTGCTCTGTAAAGAGTTTTTCAATTTCTTGATTTTTATACCTCCTCCAGTCGCATGAATTTAAATTTTCGCTTCACTCAAAACTCTTCCATCAGATGGTTAAGAGATGATTAAGTGCAAGTGGAGGAAGGGTATTTGGGTCCACTGACATTTAGAAATGTGGTAATTGTACCTCCAAAATGTTGAAAAATGCATAATGTGTGGATTACAGAATGGATTGGTTTATTAATTCAGATTACTGAGTAGATGTCTAAGAAATAATAGCCTTTTGGACCCTGAGATTTTATTTCGTAGTGTTACTTCCGCAAGGAGCATGACACATTTTACCTGTTTATTTATGAAGGTGTATGTTTTTATTCAAAGAAGGTGCCTATTACAAAATACTCATTCATTTAAAAGATTTGAAAAATTCTACTTTATCAAAGCCAAGATATTTTAGTCGGGGTGTATACACTGATCAATGGTGATTTTTTTTGTTTTAGTCAACCAAACAAACAAACATTTTTGGTCTTTAAAGGGACAATTCATGATTCACTTTTCACCCTCAAGGTCACCTCTATCAAAATTGAGTTTTTTAGCTTATATGAATTGTCAACTGGTATATGTTACGATCACAAAACCATTCTTTCATATGTGCTTGCATTTTTGAGAAAAGTGAGAAAATGTGTCATTTTCTAATTATTGTCGGGCCCCGACAGTAATTACAACATAGTAGAAAAGCTTGTAACTTGGAAATGAATGGTCAGAATCAAGTGAAATTTTCAGTATTTATTTATAATGTACTCTTCTTTTTATTTTGCTAGAAAAATGGCCATATCAAAATCATGAATTGCACCTTTAAAATGTGCCTGCATACAAGTTTGAGCAAATTTGAAAAAAACAAACCACAAGACAGAAAGAAATGTATTTGTTAAGGTAGATATTTTGAGGATTATCAGTTTCTATTTTGAATATGGTGCTATAATTTTGAATTGTCTGGTTTCGATACCACCTATAATATCGGGTCATGATAGTGCTCAGCGTGTAACTTACTCAACGCAGAACTTCTGTCGAAAAATACCAAGTCAGCATCTTTTCAATTATTTCAAATAAGTATATATTTTATTTTTACTAAGTATATGTGAATCCGACTAGCCATGTCATGTCAGCCATAACTGGGGGCTTCTGCTCCTAATGGGTGTTTTAACAATCCATATTGGGTGTGTTCTGTGTGCTTTAAAGATCAATACTGTATTGTGTTATCATTGAAACCACAATTTATTTTTACATGCATGAATGTATTCAATTTGAAAATTGCGCCAATCATGCATCAATTTGGGATGTCTTGAGAGGATGCCTCCCAGTAATGGCCGATCAATGATGTGCAAAATGCATGAAGTCGGATTCGTCTATAAATCTTTTGAACCATGTGGTTTTAGTTCTAATTTCTGCTTCATAGGAAATCTATTGGTGAAATATTTTGGTGATGGTATAGAAAATTTACTTTCAAAAAGCATGTGCTTATATTCTAAATAAAGTTGACATCAGGGATTTTCCAGAAAGAATTACAATAATGATGTATAATGCTGTTGCACAGAGTTATTTGTAAAAGGAGTTAATTCCAAATTGAAATGGCAACATTATCATCACCCTTTTGTTGAAATTGCATTGACAGGTACTCTAACACTTCAAATTGTGTGTTTTATTACACATTTCAAAGTATATATGCCATTAAAGTTTCTTTTTAGTTTTAGAAAAGAAATAATTTGGAAAAGGCACTTTTAAATTGCATATATAGTTATTGCATAGCAGCCGCGGATACAGGGGTGGGCGGAAGGGGCAGGCGTCCCCCGTAAAATTGGCAAAATCCTGCAAAATCAGCCTAATTTGGTCATTTTTTTGTTATAAAAGCTGAAACCACACTCTCCGCCCCCTGTAAAATTCAAATTATAGTTTCGTGACTGCATAGGGTTATGCTATTGGAGGAGAATGGCTGGGTAGGGCATTTTCAACCTTCTTGAATGATAAAGCAATCTACATATTTAAACAACAACTTACCAGGGAATAAAGTAAGATTGAGACATGTCTGTCATATTTGAAAAGTGGTTCAGCATATGAATACCAAAATGGGATTTTTCCTTAATTGGATACTGGCTGCGTTGAACTGTTGCGACATTATGCGGTGATATTTTTTGACCATATGCTACCAAAAAAGTGACTATTATACTGTTCTTATAAGATTTATACATTGATTGACAATATTGCAAATTTGAAATGTTTACTCTGCAGGAAATAGTCTACAAACTTGAAGTCAGGTATTTTCCAAAGGGATTTAAAGGTGTAGATTCTTATTTTAGGATGTGCATAATTTACTTTTAACTGATTGACCTTGACCTCTGAAATGCACTGTGCAAGGTTTCAACCTTAGCTTGTGTCTTGTTTGCTCCTGAGAGGTAAAAGAAAGCATGCAACCATGGGGATGAGGCTGTTATGTAAATACAAGAGAAATGGAAAATAGGTATACCAATTAATTTTACATTTTGTGCTATATCTCCAAAACTATAAAGAGGTGAAATTTTGGATTTATAATCAGAAAAATACGGGCTTTCATTCGGCATCAAAAATATACTACTTACCGTTGAGCCCTGGGGATGAGAATGTGATTGGAACCTTCACCTTTAAATTATGATAATGATGCAGTATGCTATTGCACAGGTGCTATATGTGCAAGGAGTTTTCAACCTCCTCAATTGAAAATGCAGCAGCTACTGATATTTAATATATCATTCTCCTGTTTAACCATTTTACAGGTTCCTTTAAATTGTATATCTTTTGCAGTTTTATCAGCATTGTCTACTTCATTCGAAATAATGGTAATCAAATAGATGAGTTATTTTCAATTAACATGCGCTCATAATTTCAATATAAAATCAATGTAAGGGATTTTCCAAAAGGTTATAAATAATGCTGATGTTGGCTATTGCACTGCATGTTAAGTGTAGAATTGAAATGCCAAATATAATCCATCTGTTAAAAATACTTGAGACAGCATTTTACAGATCCCTTTAAATTGTGTATTTATTTGAATTTCAAAGTTTTGACAAATTGATCTTGAGTTTCA